>JACFYI010003651.1:1493464-1519140 GCA_014898755.1 Handroanthus guayacan
TATTCCAGCCTGTCATTGTTTTGTGTGTGCGTATGTGGCTGGGGAGGCGTGTGCACCCCAATTTTTTGGGCGAGGATGAAGTCAGATTACCCAGAAAAGAAAACATGACGATAGAAGGCAAAGGCAAATGCAATCAAAAGAGCTCTCCATCAACTCCTTTGCAGCAAGATTGAATAAATGGAGCAGTCAATAAGTTAAAATTCAATAACATAAGTCCAGTGTTGAAAATGGCATACCCCTGGCTTATACTTGGGAGACCTGGATGCCAATTTATTGAATAACTGCATCAGCTGAACGGGACTTTCCTTCTCATATCGCAGAGCATACAACATGACCAGGCGTAGACGGTCGATATCAGAGACATTTTCATTATTTAACAGGTTTGTAACAGCCTGCACAGAAGCACAGAGTAGGAGATAATTACACAGATACTCTTCTTTGGAACTGAATAGATATGAAATAAGACACCATTGAAGACAAGACTTCTCAAGTATTCTAATGTATAACCTTAGGCCTAGAGTCAAAGAACAAAGTTTCCTAAACTCATTTTGCAGGAAAACCTTACAGCCATGCTTTGGATGTCTCATGTGACACTGCAAAATGAACATTTCCAGTGTCGGATTAGCAGCATCATTGATCTTTCTTGAACCAATTTGACATAGTAACAAGGGAAAGCCTGTGGAATCCAATCTTTGTTTATCTAATAGTCATTGGTATCACTATCTCTCATTCGTTCTTCATTTGGCAGATAACTGCATTGTTAATAACGCCTTTACCACAATACTCTGCATTACTTAAGTAACAAAAGTCACACTATGCCCGTTATAGGTTCATGAAGTGTGATCATTTAGCAATTTAGTCAGTTTCACTGCCTGAATTAGTAAGGTCCAAGAAGCTTCCAATTTTCACGATGTGCTTGGCCCATAACTCAAATAAAATGATATCACATCATATTCCAATCATTCTTTTGTTGAAAAGGCAAACGTTAACTATTATGAGTCATCTTCAGTTGAGCCATGAAAATCTACAAATCCAGTCAGATACCAGATAATACTGAACGCACCGAGCTACAAGCCTATAACCATTGACAGAATGAGGACCCTAAACACTGTCAAAAGCAATACTTACAGATTTTAATGTTCTTTCGTCTAAAAAGTAGGATTGTAGGACCCTTTGTTAATTTCTATTTAAGTTCTTTGTATGTAAGCTCTCTAGAATTGGTCGTGGGGCAACTTTTGTAGCACTACTCACAGGTAGTCAGATGCAGCTTCTTTACGTATTAGTGACTTACATAATTCCATTTTAACACCCTTCCACATCCACTTTTCTCATCATTTTTCCATCAATACATTGCTTAGTCGTGTATAAGGTTCTGCCCTCCATCAAATGGTTAGTGATAGTCCACAGAAGAAGAATTGTTGGAACAAGCATCTTAAATTTCAGGACCACATAAGAACCTATTAATCCAGGAATAGAAAGGGTACTAAAGTACCTCAAATGCTGCCCCTTGCCCACCATTGCAAGCTAATTCTTGTTCTGTTTGTGAAACTAACATTAGCTTTCGTTCTTCCACAATCCTGCTCATTTCAGTAACCAATGTTACATGCTTGGAAACATTGCCATGCATTTTTCTGTATTCG
This sequence comes from Handroanthus guayacan, assembly GCA_014898755.1. Taxonomy (NCBI): domain Eukaryota; kingdom Viridiplantae; phylum Streptophyta; class Magnoliopsida; order Lamiales; family Bignoniaceae; genus Handroanthus; species Handroanthus guayacan. Next base: position 1,495,105 of record JACFYI010003651.1, read on the forward strand.
GGATAGTTGTCAACAAATTTAGCCATATCCTCTGCACAAATTCAAATATGTCAAAATTTATGAAATCATCACAAGCTGCAAAGAGTTGGACAACTATACACCCATAGAACTGAACATATTTTGGAATATCTCTCTAGGAAAACATATATGACTGTAGACGAACCTATTGTTTGAATATTCTGATTACTTTTTGCAACTTGTTGGAAGTCATCCACCATTTTTTTTATATTCATTCCAATATCTCCAAAATTCTCGTACATGTTGGCTTTGAAAAACGCATCTTGCTCAGCGGACAGCACAACCTCCTGAAAGCGTGAATAACAAGCTGAAATTTTAAATTTCACCATTGGAAAACATAACGATGAATGGTGTGTTGCATTAGAAAGATGAACAAACCTGCTCATCCTTTGATGTTTTTCCAATGTTTCTGAGGTCTACCTTATTGTCTTGAATGCCTATCAATTCGTGAACCATTGCCTATGAACAAAAATAGAAAGTAAGTTGATATTGTGACATCTCAATTATTACAAGAAAAGAACTCTCCTTTACAAGGAAAGAGCATAACCTGATATGTCCATTGATTAAGCAGGGGAGTGACGGGGTCATCCCTTCTATCGACAATTAGCAACAATGGAGAAACTTCTGCTCTTCGAAAATCAAAAAGACCACTTTCCTGCTGGTACATCAGCTTCTGCAGTAACAAGAAAAGAGAAGCTAAAATTAGTACAGAAGCATATTTACAATTGGAAAGACTGCGCAAAATTTAGCAAAGGGAGTTAAATAATCATATGATAATTAGAGGAAATTTTGGTCATAAGATTTGGGAATTCTTGAATCAGTCACTATCTACGTGACAGTTTTCTCACCGAAGCTTCCTGTGCTATCCTTTTTGCAATATCAGATGTTCGTGAATAACGAATAACAGGCCTTCGTTTTAGAGCTAGGAAGATGGCAGCAATTCCATCAATCACTCGGTCACAGAAGTGCTGTAGACCTGATGGATCCACAACGGCTGGGAGCATATACATGTAGTTTGATGCAATATTTAAAGTGAAGTGATAGGCATCAACTGCAACAAAATCTGCATAAAACTCCTGCATAACCAAGCAAATAGCGATGGCCAGTGTCATCTTTGAGACTCAAGACTGAATGGTTCAACTAGAATTGATAACTTAACCAACTACAACTACATGTGTAGTTCTACAAATCCAGCATATTTGATAATAAACCAGTGAACAAAAACATTCAGACCAATGTGAATAAAGACAAAAGCAGATTTTCCTTGAAAAGGAAGCAAGAGAGACCCATTTGTACCTGTACTTGCTGAACAATTTCATGTTCATCTGAATCTGCTAAATTGTGCAGCTGAGTGTCTTTCAAAAGATTGGAGAAAACTGTAAACAAAATGGCCAGATAAAAGGAACCCCAATCACTCTTCCACACCATACCATTAAAAATAGATGCCATCAAGCATTTTTGCAAGCACACCTTAAAAATCCCAGCAGCTTGAATAGATTTTAAATGAAATTGTAAAAGTAAGTTATTTATTATGCCCTTTTCTGATGACTATGACATAATGTGTAACAGATGATACTTACAGAGGTGATACTCTCCAAAGCGAGGCGTAGCCAGCTGACGCCTCATGCGTTGAATATTCTCAGATGTTGGACGGAGAAAATAAACAGCTTTAAGATGTGACATTGGTTCTTTCGACATGGAAATGGAATCTACAAGTTCCACTAGAAACACTTCTTTTTGGAGAAGCTCCGATTGCGTATATACAACACTCACAATACTAACCTGCAATCCATGTAAGATACAACTTAGTTAAATTAGTAAATAGTCATAGATTACAAAATCATTTCAATTTGTTTTCTAAAAACTGCATAAGAACCTTTGTAGAGTTATTCTAGTTCCCTAGCCAATAAGTTTTGGGTTTAAGTTATTAAATGCTGCCATAAGACCCCCTCATCATAAAAATTAAAAATAAAACAGAGCAACAAAGAATAATATGATTTCCAACTGCAGAGATGATTGATATTTATAATATCCCTGATAAAGCTTTAGTATAATCTGAATCCTTGATGCATGATCCACTTTTGAAGCATATGCTAACAAATGGAGTCTTCGACCAAAAACGGGTACGAAAATTCAACTCAGATAAGACCGAATCTGATCTGTTCATTAAGCTCTTTTAATTTTATCCTAATACACATTTTACTTTCATCACTAATCTATTACTCAATTTACAGAATGAGATCTTACTACACATTTTTCATGAGTAAGCAACCCTTTCCAAGTTTCTAATGCTTATTTCTAATATTACAAGCGTATGTATAATGCCGCTCAAGAATCATTGAAGACCCAGAAACGTTAAGTAAACATCAACACTGAAGAGAAAAAGGAAAAACGAAATGAGATCAACTATATGAATGAGAAAATAAATAAGAACAGGAAAACCCACCGTGTCAGAGTCGAGGATGAGAACTTTCATGCCAGAAATATCCTGTAACATGCGATTGATGTAATCTCTTACTGCCGTTATCAGCACCATTTTTTCTTGTTGAATTATTGATCTGATCGGTGCATTTATCCAATATTCTGTAGGGTTTAAGAATTGGGAACGGGAAAACTCAGAAGCGAGAGATTTGGAAAGAAGATCGAGAATAGGAAAAGGATGAAGGACGAGAAGGCTGCCAACGACGTCGTTTCTCAAATGGGTGAAATCTTTTTGACCTTTTTATGGGTGGAATCGGACATCCATAAACCATGGGATAAAAAATAAAAAAAAATAATAGAGAGAGAGCGAGAGAGAGAGAGAGAGAGAGAGAGAAGGATAATAATATGATGATGATATAACACTTTATATTAAAAAAATAATTGAAAATAGCCTGCGCTAGCTTCAGCTATAATTATTGGGCCTATTCTTAAGGACAAGGAAAGGAAGCTAACAGTTTTTAATTATTTTGGGCTGTTTCAAACTATTTTCACGTCATTAATTTTTTTAATAAAAAAATTATGAAAAATATTTTGTAAATAATCAAAATTAGTTTTTTAATCAATTTGCAAAGATTCTTAATTTTTACTAATTACTTTGGCTGCTAGCTTCTGAATTTTTCTAAATAAAATAATTTACTTTTAAAATAAAAGTAATGCTAAATATGCTCAAACAAGTTCATGAATCAATTCCCTTCTCGTCCGGCTATTCCATCCTACTCGTGATGTTTGTTGTGAATTGTGTACTCAGAATGGAATAATTATCTTAATATAGGAAATGAGCTACACGAGGCATTAGGGTTATTTGTCTCATTGAAATTTTAGAAATACCCTTTATATAATAAAATTTATTATATTGCCCTTAATCAAATTGTACAATGCCCCAATACATTGAATGTATATTGAGAATGGTTTTGCATATTATTTTTGTATTTATGTTATCTTTTTGTACATTTATTTTTACATCCTTGCATCTTCCCTTTTTACCTCCGAAATGAAGTTCTAGTCCAGGACATAATATCTCTTGTTTCTAGCTTTTATCTCAACACTCCATCAAATTAATTTAATATAGAAATACTCTTTTTAATTTGATAAATTATAGTAATACTTTCTGTCATAATTAACTTAGCCATAGCTGAGCTTGTGTAACATTATATTTAGCCTTGAAAACATAACATACTGGCTAACAATTACAGTTGGACTCCTAATAACTTAAAGGGATTCTTTGGTATGTCGTATTAAATTTGTTATAATAATTTATTTAAATTCTAAAAACATATAAATTAGTTTTGGATTTAGTAATCCTCATTAACTTGTGTGTAATATTGAAATAATATATTCATATATCTAATTAAGTATTTGATAGACTAAAAACATAAATATCCTTTTGCAAGTGCATTTCTTTTCAAAAATTACAATATTGAGATCATTATTGAAGTTTCATTAACCCATTCTAATTAAAAGGCAAGACGGATAACAGAAGAAATGGTAAGAGTAAACCTTATAACGAGGCCCATTATCAGATATAAAATATTAAAAAAATTAAAAGGGATTATAAAAATAGTATAACCCACCTCTCTAGCTCATGTCAAAAAGAGCCAATAAAAAACTTATATGAAGTGATTCTTTAACTTTTCAAACCAAGAGAGACAAACTTTAATAGGTGATAAGGCAATAGCCAATAAAAATGTTGTTGTGTCTTGTGATGGATGACGATGCGGCAACATTGAAAGTGAAAAGACCATGATGCCTAATGGTGGGATTTTGGCATGTGGAATAGAGACGGAAACATGTGTAAGAATGAAAGGAGAAGCAAGGAAAGACCGAAGAGAAAAGGTACGGATTTATGAAGAAAAACGAAAGCGGGGGCATGGCGGCAGAAGATACGAGATTGAGAGTGAAAACAAAAGGAACATGCGAAAATAAGTTCCATCGCGAGATAAAATGTTACAGTGGAAAAAGAAAAGGATAAAAGAATAAGATAAATATAAGAGTGTAATTACGAAATTACACTTCACACCTTGGTTATTCATATAATTAAAACTAAAAAAATTAATTATCTTATTCTAGTTGACGAAAATATATCACTTTTCTTAAATATACCAAACTCAAATTGTCTTATATTTTTAATTAATTGAATACAAAGATTTTACTTACATTTATCTACTATTCTATGTATACTCTATACATGCGTATCTAATATCTATAACATGATTAATATACATGAATGATATTTTAAATGGGTTTAGAGTTATACAATCATAGTCATGAGTTATATAGTGATAATTTTTCTGTATAGGTTGCAATTATAAGTGAGCAAATGATATTTTACGAAAATTACATAAAAACATACCAAAAGAGTCTTATTATATTTTAAAGAGAATACATAACTGAATGATTCACGATGCTTAACTATACAAAGATGATTTACAATTACGATATTTTTAATGAGATCCAATGATTGAGATTGTAAATGAACGAATATGTATACCCCTTTTTCCCCATTGCAGTAAGGTTGAAGAGTCCTTTGGTTTTTAATAGGTGATGTAAAAATAGAAATAATAATATTAAATCAATCGACGTGGATTTCCAATTTTATTCATAAAATATGTTTAATGCAATGGTTGCACTTTCTAATCAATAAAAGTAATTTTATTATCTATTATGTCACGACTCATTCAATATTATAATCTGATTATAACTCTGAGAACTTTTGAAATATTACTAAACATATTACTATAACTTTATGAGCTTTCTAAATATTTTAAGAGTAAAAAATTTTATATTACTAAGATTGTTATTAATTCTTTCTAATAATTTAATCTTACCGGTAAATAGCTAAATGAATTCCGCAATGTAAATTTATTTATTTATTTCAATAAAGGTTCTTGTGATGGAATGTAGAATTATTTCAATATGGCAAATTAACAAAGCAAATTTATTAAGTAACTTTACATCGGTTAATTTTATTAAAATAATTCTATTTCACACGCAAAAAACAAAATAAAATTAAAAGCCAAATTCATTTTTCATTTTTTCTTTTTTGGGTTTAGTGGGGGGTGGGACCGAACCAAAAAAAAAAAAAAAAAAAATCAGCCCCATTTTGGGTATTTAACCTACAAGAAAAGCAACCCTCAGCCGCTGGCTATTGCCTGTATGTTGTAATTCTCTCCATCGGATGTACTCGCCACACACTGATGGTTCTTAATTCCTACACAAACGCAGTGAGTCTGTGCTTGTAGTAAACCCTCCCAAAATCTTACAAACCCTAGCCTCCGTTGAGATTTTTCCTTTTTATTTTCTCAATTGGAGGATTAAAAGTCCAATTCTGAAACGAGGGGATCTTTTCCAGCAACACAGGCTTGCCGCCGCCGCCAGGTGCAATTTGTTCTTCTATTTCCGCCAGTTCTTTTGTGCTTTTTGCATGCATGTGTTATATTGACATCGAGCTTATTTTTTTTTCTGGGTTTTGTGTAGGTTTTTGGTTGTTGAAGGAAATCTGAGAAGAGAAAGGTGGTCCCTGAGAGAAGATGAGTCAAAGCGTGTATCAATGCAATAATGTTTTCTGTAAGTTTATTCGAACCAATGCATGTTTACCTTCTGCAGAGGCTTTTCCGCGCTTTTTCCAGCAGACAAAACTAGCTTCGAAAAAGAGTTCAAGTAATATCTGCTTGTCATCTCGATCCTTGAGATTAAATTGTGCAAAGTCTCAAAATGAGCGTGGTGATGTTAAGACTAGTGGCGATTTGGCGAGTGGAGGGGCCTTTGGTGCAGGAAAAGCGGGCAAAAGAACTGATGTCAAGAAGATTTTGATATTGGGAGCGGGGCCTATTGTTATAGGGCAAGCTTGTGAGTTCGATTATTCAGGCACGCAAGCGTGCAAGGCTCTTAGAGAAGAGGGGTACGAGGTTATCCTGATTAATTCAAATCCTGCTACTATAATGACTGATCCTGAGATGGCGGATAGAACCTATATTGAGCCAATGACTCCAGAATTAGTCGAGCAGGTGCTTGAGAAGGAGAGACCTGATGCTTTGTTGCCCACAATGGGCGGGCAGACTGCACTTAATCTTGCAGTAGCATTAGCAGAGAGCGGTGCACTGGAGAAGTATGGGGTGGAGCTGATTGGGGCGAAGCTTGATGCAATCAAGAAGGCTGAGGATAGAGATTTGTTCAAGCAGGCAATGAAGAATATTGGCCTAAAGACCCCTCCTTCTGGGATTGGGACAACACTGGAGGAATGTATTGACATTGCTAATTCAATTGGGGAGTTCCCTCTGATTATCCGGCCTGCATTCACATTAGGTGGGACAGGAGGTGGGATTGCTTATAATAGGGAGGAGTTCGAAGCCATTTGCAAGTCAGGGCTTGCGGCTAGCCTGACATCTCAGGTTTTGGTGGAGAAGTCTTTGCTGGGATGGAAAGAGTATGAGCTTGAGGTCATGAGAGATTTGGCAGACAATGTGGTGATTATTTGCTCGATTGAGAATTTTGACCCCATGGGAGTCCACACTGGGGACTCTATCACTGTTGCTCCTGCCCAAACCTTGACTGATAAAGAGTACCAACGACTCAGGGATTACGCTGTTGCTATTATTAGGGAAATTGGAGTTGAATGTGGTGGTTCAAACGTTCAGTTCGCTGTTAATCCTGCAGATGGAGAAGTGATGGTAATTGAGATGAATCCCAGGGTTTCAAGGTCATCTGCTTTGGCCTCAAAAGCGACTGGTTTCCCAATAGCCAAAATGGCTGCAAAGTTATCAGTGGGGTACTCACTGGATCAGATTCCCAATGATATCACAAAGAAAACACCAGCAAGTTTTGAGCCTTCAATAGATTATGTTGTGACTAAGGTAATATTACTTCCCCCTTTACATTAATTCCCTAGCTCGTTACTCTTGTTTCTTTCATTCATTCATTTTTTTTTATATATTCTCTCTCTACCCCTCAAATACAGATACCCAGGTTTGCCTTTGAGAAGTTTCCTGGATCAGAGCCAATTCTGACTACCCAGATGAAATCTGTTGGTGAATCCATGGCTGTGGGGCGGACATTTCAAGAATCTTTTCAGAAAGCCTTGCGTTCACTGGAATGTGGCTACGCTGGATGGGGTTGTGCACAGGTCAAGGAACTTGGCTGGGATTGGGAACAACTAAAATACAGCCTGCGGGTACCTAGTCCTGATCGCATTCATTCTGTATATGCTGCAATGAAACGAGGAATGAAGGTGGATGATATCCATGACTTGAGTTATATAGACAAATGGTTCCTCACTCAGCTTAAAGAACTTGTAGATGTGGAACAATATCTGTTGGCAAGGAATTTGTCCCAATTGGCAAAGGATGACTTCTGGGAAGTAAAAAGAAGAGGGTTCAGTGATAAACAAATAGCTTTTGCTACAAAGACTACTGAGAAAGAAGTTCGATTAAAGAGGTTATCTCTGGGTGTCAAACCAGCGTATAAAAGAGTCGATACTTGCGCAGCAGAGTTTGAAGCTAATACCCCTTACATGTATTCGTCTTACGAGTTTGAGTGTGAATCAGCTCCCACCAACAGGAAAAAAGTTTTGATTTTAGGTGGAGGACCAAATCGAATTGGACAGGGTATTGAATTTGATTACTGCTGCTGCCATACGTCTTTTGCCCTTCAGGTTTGTGCCTTTTAATTGCTTAGCGAGCTAAGACCACTTCCTCTCATACTTTTTTCATGTTGTTTTTTACAGACCCTTCAACTCCAAAGTTGATCTTAATTGAAAGTACCATATGGAGCATCTAGCTGGAAATTGTTCCTACAGAACTTGACTAGAGCTTGTAAAATTATATCCTTGTATTCTAAAAGGATGTCCCGCTTGAAACATAACCTGATTAGATCAAATGAAGGTAGTAAACGTCCTGGTAAGGATGGGACAACAAACTTGATTTTAAAGATGGTAGGGGGCAGCAATAATACTTATGTTTGATTTCTGCTGGAATAGATTTTATGAGCCCTTGTAGCCAGAAAGCTTGAAGGCCTCTGCCACAAACTATGCTTGGAGAGAGGAACTGTGATTCAGGTGTGGGGGGCTGAAAGGGATCTAGATTGGTCTGTTTAATTTAAAGTTTAAGGGAAGTTTGGTGGGAGGAACACACACACACACACACAGGGACAGAGTAGGCTTCCAAATTATAAGAATTTTCGCTAATATATTTATTATTCAATGATTTTGTATTCATCATCTCTTCTCAATAGAGTTCTTTTTGCCGGTTTTATAGGATGCAGGCTATGAAACAATTATGATGAATTCCAACCCTGAAACAGTATCAACAGATTATGACACCAGTGACCGGCTCTACTTTGAACCTCTCACAGTGGAGGATGTTCTGAATGTCATTGACTTGGAAGGACCTGATGGCATAATTGTTCAGTTTGGAGGGCAAACTCCTCTAAAATTATCTGTTCCTATTCAACAATATTTGGATGAGATTAAGCCTAAGTGCAGAAGTGGTTCTGGATTTGTTCGCATCTGGGGCACATCGCCTGATTCCATCGATGCTGCAGAGGATAGGAAGAGATTCAATGCAATCTTGACGGAGTTACAGATTGAGCAGCCAGAAGGAGGAATTGCGAAGAGTGAAGAAGATGCGCTTGCTATTGCAGCAGAGATTGGCTACCCAGTTGTGGTTCGACCATCATATGTTCTGGGTGGTCGGGCGATGGAGATTGTTTACAGCGATGACAAGCTTGTAACCTATCTCGAAACTGCAGTTGAGGTGGACCCCGAGCGCCCTGTTTTGGTTGACAAATACTTATCCGACGCCATTGAGATTGATATCGATGCACTTGCTGACCCACATGGTAATGTAGTGATTGGTGGAATAATGGAGCACATCGAGCAAGCCGGAGTCCATTCTGGCGATTCGGCTTGCATGCTTCCTACACAGACGGTTTCCAAGTCATGCTTGGAGACAATTAGGTCATGGACTACAAAATTGGCAAAGAGGTTAAATGTGTGTGGTCTGATGAATTGTCAATATGCAATCACAGCTTCTGGGGATGTTTTCTTGCTTGAAGCAAACCCTCGTGCTTCACGAACAGTCCCATTCGTGTCCAAGGCAATTGGTCATCCGCTGGCTAAATATGCTGCTCTAGTTATGTCTGGAAAGTCTCTTCACGACCTGAACTTCACAAAAGAGGTTATCCCAAAGCACGTATCCGTCAAAGAAGCCGTTCTCCCGTTTGAGAAATTCCAAGGGGCCGATGTCCTTTTAGGCCCTGAGATGCGTAGCACTGGTGAGGTCATGGGTATCTACTACGAGGCCTCAATCGCATTCGCAAAGGCACAAATCGCCGCAGGACAGAAGCCACCACTTTCTGGAACTATCTTTCTGAGCTTAAACGACTTAACCAAACCTCAGCTTCCTTCCATCGCCCGAGCTTTTCTGAACCTTGGGTTCAGACTCGTTGCAACATCCGGCACAGCCCACGTTCTTGAATTAGAAGCCATTCCAGTTGAGCGAGTGCTGAAGATGCACGAAGGGCGGCCTCATGCTGCTGACATGATCGCTAACGGGCAGATTCAGATGATGGTGGTTACAAGTTCAGGCGACCAGCTCGACCAAATCGATGGGCGGAAGCTCCGGAGGATGGCTCTTGCTTACAAGATTCCTGTAATAACTACAGTAGCTGGGGCTTTGGCCACAGCGGCTGCAATAAAGAGCTTAAAATCCAACAAGATTGAGATGTCGGCTCTCCAGGACTACTTCATCTCGGAGAAGGAAGCAAAGGGCAGTAAAACATTGCAGTCAGTTTGATCCATCTGAAGTGGAGGAAATTTATGTTTAACTATGTTATTATTTAGCTCATGTTTTCCCACTTTTGTTTTCATGCCCTTTTCTGATGAACTTCTGTCCTGCTTATGTTTGCTTTATGTTTTCTGGCTTTGTGCTTGAGTTGTAGCCATCGGTTTTTGGATCTTTATTTGCTACAATTCTGGCACATACTTGGGTTAGTGGGGTGATGGCTTTTGATGTTGACAAAAATGCACGTGAAAAAAAAGTGCCAGGTTAGAATGAGTGAGGCTTTGTTTGGATTTGTTTTGGGATGTGGGACTTGGAGAAATGTGTATTGGGAATCGGCTGTGAGAATGTGATAACAGTACGGGGGAACGGGGAAAAAAAAAATTGTTTAATGCAGCAAGAAATTTATTTAAAATTTGGTTTGATTAATAATATTAAAATTTGAATAGTTTACTTCAAATAGATTGAATTAAATAAATAGTATAGGAGTCCTCTTTTAATTCGAATAGATTGAATTAAATAGTAGAGGAGTCAAGACAAAATAGTAGAGGAGTCCTCGTCTTGGTGGCTAAGGGGAGGTCTTACTCTTGCAGACCAAGAGTTAAGAAGAGGCTTTATGGCCATTAAATTATGAGATTACTTCATGTCAACATATGTGAGGATTTTTTTTTTTTTATTCTTTTTTCATTTCTTAGAAAATTTTTCTTTATTAATCTTTGCATACTATTAATATAATATATAAATCGAAAATTCGGTTGTGTTAATTCTTTCTTTGAGAAAAGGATTGTATTAAATTAAATTTTAAAATCTTGAAATATATAATATAAATAAAATGTTTAATTATAGTAAATATAATTATCATTTTATTAGAAAAGTTTAAATTGAAAAAATTAGTACTTTTTCAAGACTTAGTACTTTTTTAAATTGAAAAAAAAAATTTCTTTTCAATCATAACCTCATATGTTAATAGAAATTGAATTCACGACTTTTAAAATTACGGAACTTTCACTTTACTATTTGGATAAATGTTTCATTAGTGCATACCAAATTGATTTCAATATTGGCATTGATGACAGTCAAAAGGGTTTAATTTGTTATGAATAATTTTATACTTAATTAATTTCACATTGGGAATTTGTGACTGGTGCATATTATTATTACATATTATAATCGGGTATAATCGTCAATTGGACCTGGAGAGGGTACCCTACCCGACTAGAACAGGAAACATAAAACTCAGACAAACGATTTTCACTTGAGTCAATTCTTTATGTAAAACCTAGCCTTCTCTGTCTTCCCAGCCATTCGCTAGCTCACTCGCGGACGAGGGTTGTTGCTCTATTGAAAGGTTAGTTTTTTTCCATTCTTGTGTAAATATTTAGGGTTTTTTGATCTTTTGTATAATTGTTGCTGGCTGTTTGATTTCCATATTGAATTCGCTTTTAATTTGTTTTTCCCTTAAGAATTGAGCTAACGAGTGTGGTTTATTTTTTTGAGATAATGGAGTTAAGCGCCTGAACTTTGAAGCTAGATTTGGAATTAAGCGATTGTTGTTTTAGCTTTTTTTTCGTTTGCCTTCTACTAGTATTGCTTCTATTACTTGCCTGTAAGAGGTTGGCTGCTTGGTAGATGACTTAACTTGGACCAAAATGGATTTTTTCTTTTTCTGTTATAATTGTGCTGTAATTATGCAAGCATGTTGCGTAAATCTGATAATTTTTAATTACCTACTTGCTCATAACTGGTATAGTCTTTTGATTCCCTTTTCCTTTTGTTTTTTTCACACATGTAGATGGCTTCCAGGGACACATGATGTTCTTCAAGTCACTTGAATCATCTGCAAAAATTTTTTGGTTTAATATCCTTAGACAACAGAATTTATGCATGGCTTGTTGATCTCAAAAGAAAGTTTGACACTAGTGTTAACATGTTACAGCTTGAATTAACGTTGATTCGAGCATAATTCTCTTGGGCTCGGGTTTCCTGAAACAAGCCTAGCTTGTCACTTGTGGCCAAGTACTAAAGTCTATAATTATATTGGATGGTGAATGTTCCCTAAAAGTGGATGAGCTATTCTTGTATTGACCTCATTCACTTTGATGCAATGCACAATACTTATACCTTACATCCAAGGCTTTGGAGAAGGCAGTACAAGCATAAATGCCTGTGGATTTGCCCCTTAAAAATGTGCAGCTTATTATGCAGCCACTTAAAATGTCATCCCTTGAAATTTGCCATATCTTCAATTTTTTTTTCCGTTAGATATCAAATTAGTGCACATTATGCATTTATTTGGAATTTTGGATGAAGCACATAATGATGACAGCTTCAACGTCTTATCATTGTTCTGAGCTTGTGGCAAACAATCAACTTCTGGCATAAAGTTGAGATTTGTGTATGTTGTGGATGAGGTTGGTGCATGAATGGAATTCTAATGTTATATGGGGAACATGGACAATCTTATATGCACTGTGCTTGGCCATAAATGAAAAGTTTACCATCTTAACACGCGACAAGTATAGGCAAAGTATGCTCTGATGATCTTCAATCTACATGGGGCAAGTCTAGGTGATACAGTAATCTTGTCTATACCATAACTGTTCTAGAGGGAGGTAGAAGTAGTTCCAGAGTATTTTAATAAGATCAAAACGTGCAACATAACTTTCTTTCTGAGTAATTTTTACATTTGCTTGTACACATTCAAATACTTAAACAAAAAATGATGACTGAGGTGATAATGCCTAGACTTGGCATACTTGTTAACTAGTCTATGCATAATTTATTCTAACCTGAAAGAACTTTCATCTGATTATTTTTTCCTTCAGTTAAATGATTGGGTACATGCTCTATGCAGATAACAATGTAAGTCCTACATAGAGTATCAGTGCTAATTTACCTACATTGCTTGCTCTGAGTAGATACAGTGCATGAGCGAAGATAAATAATTCAGGCTTTTATTAGCAAGGTTTCTCTATGGGTGAAAGGAGAAAACGCAAATCGTTGTGGGATGCAGAAGGAGAGACAAGACATTTCTCTGGAATGGGTGAACATAATTCTTGGACTGGAAAGGAACACCATTCTGGTCATAATAGTGGACGTTATCATGAATTTTCTGCATCCGGAACATATACAGCACTAAGATCTAGAGATCATTCTGGACATCCATCTTGGGAATCAATTGAAGAAACGCCAGTTGCTCCAAGGAGTGGCAGCTTCATCAGAAGTAGACATAATGCACCTGAAGGTAAGGAGCTAGGCGGGGGAAACAGAGATTACCAGAACATGTCTCCTGGATTTGACGGAATGGAACGACGTAAATATGACCACTCTCACGAGAATGATCAGAGCCATTCTCGTAGGTCTGTGATTATATTTTTATTTTCTTTCGCATTATAAATGTGCAAACTTGATGCCCTAACAATGTAAATTTTTTTAATAAAAAGTTATCTGGAAATCATTTCGGGTCTGCATTACTTTATGGTGACATGTATTTCTCATTTTTGTTTTTGCAGGAATGTTTAACAGTATTTTCAAATGCAATGTTCAAATTTTTCAGTGTTTATGATGGCCTACCTTTTTTGCATCATATGCTAAAAATACTTGGGTGCTTTTTCCAAATATTTTCAATTACAATTTTATCACAAACTTTTATGCTCATTTTCTTTTCTCAACATTTCCACAGAATAGATGTCTGCTTCCTTTTGTTGATCTCACATTCTATGCTTTTTCCATCATTATGCCATTATAGGTACCTGGGAAGAGGGAGGAGCAGGAGTCGCAGCAGAAGCAGGACTAGAGGCAGGAGTCGGAGTGGGAGCTTGAGTAGGGGAAGGGGAAGGAGCAGGAGTAGAAGCAGAAGTGATGGCGGTGGAAGGGGTGTATCAAGAAGTCGTAGTCCAGTAGGAGATTATAGACGTCAATCTTATGGATGGGGTGAGAGAAGAAGTGTACCTGATAAATCATCTCAAATCTGTCGAGATTTTGCTGCAGGAAGGTGCAGGAAAGGCAGCCAATGCAGATTTCTTCATCCTAAAAATGTTAGTCGCGAGGATGGGGACCACGTAGGAGATGACACGGCCGAAAGATCGAGAAATAGGACAGATCGTGGCCAAATTTCTAAACACCCATATAGCAGAGGACATGGGTTTGATTTACGGGGTGATGTTTCTGCGCCTTATCATGGAGAGGATGAGCAATTCCCAAACAAAAGTAGAAGTGCAGTTCCTTGCAAGGACTTCATGAAAGGTAAGTGTAGATGGGGAGATAATTGCAGATTTTCTCACCATTTTGCTTCTGATGAAACTTGTGGCAGAGGCACTAGATATACGTCCTTTGATAAGGACATTGAGCACCAACCTCACAATAGTGGCAGACCCCTTTGCAAGTATTTTGCAGCAGGGAGGTGTGATCGGGATAATTGCAGGTTCTCTCATGAGGATCCAAAATTTAACAGCCTAGAAGGTAGGCGATGTGAAGTCACTGATGGCCAAAGTTCACATGATAATAGTAACCAGTGGAATGGACCAACCTGGAATGATGCAACTAGAATCTCGGACAATGTGAAGTCTGGTGGTTGGGGTGAAACAACTGTCCCATTTACAAACAGTACTGGCGAGACTACTGAAGCGAAAAATGTTGATAAATGGGTCTCCAGCCCAGTAAATGAGAACAGAAGTTGGGGAATGCCAGAATGGACAAATAGTTCTATAAGTCCTGATAAAGAACCTTCGCCGCCTGTGGGAAGTGGCGGTTATGGTGGAAATATAGGCACTACTGAATCTACAGGGAAGGAAAATTTGGCTAACAAACAAGAACATCTCCTATTGCATGGCTTGCAGTTGCAAAATAAGCATGGGAATCCAAATGTTCAAGGACAAGGTACATTGCAGGAAGATGCAAGTTTACCTATGAAAGCCTGGCAGCAGAATGTTTCTCCAGTTTCACATATGCAACAGCAGCAACAAGGGGTTGTGGAGAGCAATCTAGTGAGATCGGTTCAGTCTGATGTTCTTGATGAATTGAAGGTCTCTACAAACACCACTCATCCAATTCCTTTGTCTGGACAAATAGTAAATCAAAATGGTGAAAATGCATTGCCAGGGCATTCTTCAATTTCAAATGAAACTGATGTTGGGCAGCACATGCTCCGTTCTAACCCATCAAACGGAGTTAGTGGTGACTTGAATGGACCTGAGACACATCTAGTTGCTCCTTTGAATTGGCAGTCTCAGATGCAGAACCATCAGAAAGCTGTTCAGGTGACAGGGATGGTCCAATTTTTTACTAATACATTAACCAGTGAGCAGTCAGCTCAATTGACAAACTCTCAAGTTGCTATTGCTGGTCAACATGATGCTCCAGTGACAAACCCTCCCGTGTTCCCAACTCCAATATTTTCGAATGAACAGAGCCAGAAAAATGCAGGCGTAGAAGTCCCTAATACCTGGGCCACGCCGCCTTCTTTTCCTAATACCTCAGGGAATCTTCCCCTCATCAACACAATCAATGTGCAACCGGATCCAGTTAGGGTTTCTCATATTCCAGTTAATCCTGTGCAGAATGGTGGAGATACTAATGAGCAAGGAAATCATGCAGAACAAAACTATCAAATACAGGTGGGGCAATCATCTTCAGTACCAGTTGTTTGGACAGAATCTGATGATTCAAAAATGGGTCATTCGGGAAGTCCAAAACTGAAGCAAGAGACAGTACTTGCAAATCCAGAAGTTGATGAAGGCAATAAAGCCACTGGTGAGGAAAGCAAGGGAGTTCAAAACAATAAACAGTCTGAAATTCTGGATGGCAATGGAAAAGCTGAAGAGGGCAGTGCTAACAAGGATGACAAAGGGATGCGAATATTTAAAAATTCTCTAATAGAGTTTGTGAAGGACATCTTGAAGCCTACATGGAAGGAAGGTCGAATGAGTAGAGAAGTTCACAAAACTATTGTGAAAAAGGTGGTTGACAAAGTAACCAGCACAATTCAACCCGATCATATTCCAAGGACACAGGAGAAGGTCGAGCAGTATCTGTCATTTTCCAAACCAAAGATTGCCAAACTTGTACAGGTAATAATTGTTACCTAGTCAGTTTATATTAGTTGTTGTCAACGCACTAGCTAGTAAACCTGATGAAGCAGGTATGTGGCACTTTTGTGCTATCTTCAAAAACTCTCTTCCTTTTCCTCTAGCCAAAAAAGGAACATGAAAGAAAAACAGAAGAAAAATGACAAAGGATGCATAATAAACATTTAGCTGGTGCATTGCAGGTCCCTTCTCTCCCAATCCGCCTCCAAATTCCTCACCGTTCCTTTCACTTATTAAAACCTAGAGCTTGTGCAAACAAGTTAATGAATGTCATTGAGAACATTTGGCACATCTCTGTGAAGCCATCACCATGCATCATATTGCGATCTTTTGCTTTGTCTATTGCTTAGCGATAATCTAGAGTTTGCTCCTTCTACATATTTGATTTTCATGCTCCCCTGCGATTATCTAACAGCTCCTTTTACACTTAATGCTTTTGTTTATTCACCTTGAAATTCCTCATTCTTATGCTCAAACTGCTGTTCTTTCATTCAGGCATACGTGGGGCGCTGTTTAAAGACTGAATCTTGAATCATGATATTTGAGTCCTTCCTATATTTATACCAATGTGTCATCAGCATAGTGTGTTTAATCCAGCACTTATATTACTTTTCAGGATTGGAACTGCAAATTATTTCCTAGAAAGTATTTCTGGAATTACCTTATTTACCAGTGTGCATGTTTTGAGCATAGTAGATCTTGCCCCTTAACTTCCTCACTTCACCATCTTGAATCCTCTATTCCAATTTCCTTGTTATTCTTATGGGCTTATGAGGTGACTTGAGTTTTATTTTAAGTAGAAGTCAATATTAGGTAATTGTAGTTTAGATTTATATATACATATATATATATATATTATGAATTAAATTTATATTTCAATGTTTTAATTGTTAGATAGTTGAAATTTTTTGAGGGCAGGCCAGTTATTTTTGTTGTTGTTAGTACTAATTGACTGTGTTCTTTTATTGTCAAACTGGATTCCGTGTTAATTGTTCATATATAATTTGACCAAAATGTCCTTCTAAATGTTTTCTTTTCTATATGCTCAATATTAATAGTGGTTGCAAATAAAAGGAAAATATTTATGATCTTGTCAGCAAAAAGCAATTCAACCGCTTCCTGTGCGATTTGGCTTTGAGCTTTGACCATCCTTTCTTGCATGACCTGAAAAAACTACCCAATCCATAAAAGAAGGATGTAAAGACACTGAGGTGGGCTGTGAGTTTGTGATCATTCTGCTGGTAATTGAACAATGTTCGAGGACTCAATACGGGCCCAAATGGATATTCTGTTCATAAAAAAATCAGATATTGTTTGACAGAATCGAAGGAGATGCCTTTTTCCTTCCCTCTCTTCACATTCTTTAAAAAATGCCAAATAAATCTCGACATCGATCTGTACACGCTGGGCTCATTTTTCATGGTTAGGATTCTTGTCCAAAATGATATTTTATTTTTTATGTTGTATTATAAATAAGAGTCAGGTGTATTAAATATTTTTTTATAAAAACACAAAGATGTAAATGTCATATATCTGTCATGATAAAAAAATAAAATATGATTGAAGTAGGGAATTGAATGTATATTTTTTCATTTTCAAAACACACATCACACACAGAGTTTGGTCAAGTTAGAAATGATATCGTGCAGCTACTACAAATAATCCAGACCGGTCTCTTAAAGAAAATAATACATTAAATTACTAATTTGATGGTTGATTGGGATTTATATTCAAAGTCAACAGCAAAATTATGTAATTAAATAATTGACTTTGTTACAAAAAGAAGTGTTACGCGACATAAACGAGTTTTTCAAACGTAGTTTAAATGGTCAAAGTTAATTACATAGTTAATTACATAAAAAAATGAGATTAAGAAGATTAAATATTTTTACACGTTTGCTTATATTAAGAAAATATATTTCAACTTAAGCTTATAAATATTGATTAATCCAGACATGAAATCTGTAAGGAAATCTATTTTTTGTGCCAAATTAAGAATATATTGTAAGAATATAGTTTCAAAGAAACAGCTGTATATGAATTGAACAAAAAGTAGACCCTCAGTCAATATTTACACACACAACACGCACTGTTACTTCTGCTACTGCTACTTTCCAACGTCTCTCTGATCATTTACTCTGTTTCCATAACAGACTTTTTTGATATTATAAAGATAAGAACGGGGGAAAAAAGAAAGAAAGCCATTAAAGCTGCCAATTCTCAGCTAAAAATTTAATAATTATCCTCAATACAAGAAGTAGAAGCAGCTGCTTTGCCTAGTGGCTTACGCTTTCCATAATTCAGTCACAAGATATATAAACACCCTCTGTATCTGTGGATATTAAAATGTCATTATTTTGAAGATCTTCAGGGTCAGAGTGTAATCCTTAATGGTAAAGCAATCCCAGATTCACGTGCTTTTTGTTAATAAATTCTTTATTTATCGCTACAATCCTTTTTGCTCGAGGATTCTCTTATATGCTTATATATGTATACATACATGTTTTCCATTAGTCTTTGTTCTTAAACAAGAGCAGCCCTCAAAGTGGCGTCTTTTTTGAATTTCTGAGATGGGATTGCGGTTGGGGGTGGTGGTGGCAGCAGCGGTGGGATTGGTGGTTGGCGGTGGATATGGCTTCCCGCCGGAGGATCTTGTGGTGAAATTGCCGGGGCAGCCGGCGGTGAAGTTTAGGCAGTATGCAGGGTATGTAGATGTCAATGTGAAGAATGGGAGGAGCTTATTTTACTATTTTGTGGAGGCTGAGAAAGATCCTGATCACAAGCCCCTTACTTTATGGCTTAATGGAGGTAAATTTTCCATTTTCTTTGATTTTATTAGTGTTTTGTCTTTAAATAAAGGTAGACAAACTGTAGAACTCATAAGATGTTACATCTTACGTAAAGATAAGCTGTGGAAGTGTCCGATAAATGAAGATTTTGGAGCTTATGTTGTAATTTGTAACATTTTATTTTGAGAGCTTATAAATTATTTCAGAAAAAATTTATTAGACTATAACATCTTACAAATAAGTTGTCAAACATGGTATAACACGCGCTGAAGAGCTTATAAGCTCATCCCAACACCCTCAATGAGACAATCATGTAGGCCATTATTTCAGTCATTTTTGTGGGTTGAATCATGTTATTCCATGATGTTAGAATGTCAATCTCTATGGTGTGTTTTTTAGGGTTTTTTTTTTTTGTTTGTGGGCCATGTACTTACATTCGCCTCTATCATATGTTCAACAAAGCATTTTCGTTTGTCATATGTATTCAGGGCCAGGTTGCTCATCCGTTGGAGGAGGCGCCTTCACGGAATTAGGTCCTTTTTATCCCAGAGGCGATGGCAGAGGCCTTAGAATAAACTCGAAATCTTGGAATAAAGGTATATTAATTAATCGTCTTCCTTTTTTCATCTCAAAGTGTCTAAACACAGTGTATAGATTTTCTTTTATGGCAATCTTGACTTTCTTAGACCTCTTTCTTGGTTTTTTGTAGCATCGAATCTTCTTTTCGTTGAGTCTCCAGCGGGTGTGGGATGGTCATATTCAAACACAAGCTTGGACTACACTTGTGATGATGCGTCCACAGGTAAAGAAGTTACTCAAAAGACTGAAATTTTCCAACTTAGAGGGTGTTCGGATGAATTTATAAGCTCTTGAAAACGTTTTATAAGATATCTATCTTTAAAGTTAACCTTTTTATTACAAAATTGTCGTAGTAACATCTTGTAAGCTTCATGACATTTTATCGGAACTATTTATCTGTATGGATATTTTGAAGTCCAATTTTTCATTTTATTATAGCAAGGGATATGCATATATTCATGATGGAATGGTACAAGAAATTTCCAACATTCAAAACCATAGACTTGTTCTTGACAGGAGAAAGTTATGCAGGTAAGAAAGATTAAGTTGAGATTACCCAAATACCCTTTAATCAGAAAAGAATTCTTATATCTGTCCCTTTCTGCATTGTGCTTTTCAACTTAGGACATTATATTCCACAATTAGCCATGGCCCTTTTGGATCACAACAAACATTCTACAGACTTGAAGTTCAACATTAAAGGGGTAGCAGTAAGTCAATGTTCAGTTCTGCGTTTCAAACTTCATATGGAAAGTTTTCATCTTTTCCGTGAAACTGAATTTTTCTACAGATAGGGAATCCGCTTCTGAGACTTGATCGTGATGCCCCAGCAACATACGAATTCTTTTGGTCACATGGAATGATTTCTGATGAAACCGGCCTCGCCATTATGAACGAATGTGATTTTGAGGATTACACGTTTCCCAGCCCACACAACGTGTCAAAATCATGTAATGATGCCATATCTGAGGCAAATCAGATTGTTGGCAGTTATATAAATAACTACGACGTTATTCTTGATATATGCTATCCATCCATAGTAGAGCAAGAGCTGCGACTCAAAAAGATGGTATTATTATCTTGTATTCTAGTCGACGTTTTATTCAAGTGGGTGAAAATACAGTGGATGAATAATATAGTATGTGATTGCAGGCCACAAAGGTTAGCATTGGTGTAGACGTGTGCATGACTTATGAAAGGCGGTTTTACTTCAACCTTCCTGAGGTGCAGAAAGCTCTTCATGCAAATCGAACCAATCTACCGTATAGCTGGTCTATGTGCACTAGGTAAGTCTGTAAAAATCGCGTACTTCTTAGGGAAGAATTTTGAGACATGTTTGAAAGAGCTTTTGCTCTTTCAAATAAGAAGAAGGGCACCGCATTTAAACACTTCAAAACAGTTGAAATTCGACTAGAAGTTGAAAAGAACTTTTTTAAAGTTGTTGCAAAATCACAAGTCCCTTAACTCTATGGACATTCTCAAACTACAAACTGACTAATTATTTTCCTAAACTTTATCCGCAGTAATCTGAATTTTGACGAGAGAGATGGAAACATCGACATGCTTCCCTTGCTCAAAAGGATAATCAAGCATCGTATTCCAGTTTGGATTTTCAGGTGATGTAATAAAACAAACACTGTTCTCCTTCTTCTTCCACCACTATCAAGAAATGACAAAAACTTTACATTATAGTGGAGATCAAGATTCAGTTGTACCATTAATTGGCTCGAGAACACTTGTTCGTGAGCTAGCCCACGATCTAAACTTCAAGATCACGGTCCCATATGGAGCGTGGTTCCATAAAGGACAGGTACTCATTCGTTCATCATTTATACTATTGACAGATTTCTATTAACCCCTTCAATCTTTTGTTACCTCAATCTTATGACATCCCGCTAAAGTTTTCGTTTGTTTCAACAGGTGGGAGGTTGGGCAAAAGAGTATGGAAATTTGTTAACTTTTGTGACAGTCAGAGGAGCTGCTCATATGGTGCCTTATGCACAGCCCTCAAGAGCTCTGCATGTGTTCAGTTCACTTGTACATTGCCGGAGATTGCCAAACACAACGCGTCTTTCCATTGATGAATGATCAGCCAAATTCAGGGACATTTGGTTATTTTGGTTTGATTTGATTCATAGTTTCTTGATAATCATTCGGCCGAAGGCAACATATGTTACTCTTTCTTTAGCTGTAATAAAAGTTAAAATAGGCATTGGATTGATCATGGAGGAATGAAGCTTCAACTTAGAAATGTCATATTGAATTGACAAAATGTTCATTCTGAAACATTGCTAATATGACAAGAGGGGCTTGGGTGAGCCTATAACCTGCTGTGATGAACTTCGAGAATGTTTGGTGAGCTTGCAAACTTTTCAAAATATCTGTAAGACATGTTAGATTAGCTTATAAGATGTTGTAAAGCTTTTTTAATAAATTTTTGCGGAAAACAGCTTATAACCTCCCAAAATGGAGTTAGGATTGCGTATCAATTTTTTTTTTTTTTACATCTTATGATCATCTCTTGCTTTAATAGTATTAATTAAACTAACATTTTATAAGTTCCAAATATAAATAATTTATTCATAAAACAAAATATAACACCTTATAAGCTCCACGACATCTTTGACATATGAGAAACTTATAAAACAATTTCAAATAAGCTTAGCCAAACACCATTTAGTTCAAATTGGAAATCATCACCGTGAAATGTTATGACAAATAAATTGTGCCACAATGTTAACACACTAAAAATGCTACAATAACGCAAGAATTAAATACAGTTCTAATATATCTTTCCTCATATAACTGTCAATACATAAGGTATTACAGCAAGAAATTCCTTATCTTATGGAAGGCACACCAAGGAAGAAAGCAAATGGAGGAGTATTTTCCACTACAATCAACACGTCAACACAAATCTTGACATGGGAGTCAAGTTTCTCAATCCTTTCAAGAATACCAAGCAACATGAACCATATATCACACTATAAATAACCAAATATTGCTCTTGTTCTCCATCAACATTCCAAACAACATACGTCATCAAAATTCATACAAACCCAAAAATGGCTGCCTCGACTGTCATTATAGTCGTGTTTGTGTCCCTGGGCTGCGTTTGCTTCGTGGGCTTCTGCTTATTTGCTCTGTGGTTCTTGATCAGGCGGAGGTGTAAGAAAATGGAGAAAGAAACTGATATTATACGTGCCGACGAACATTTCAGGGTGAAGGAGGATATTATGAAGGGCCCTCATGGATCAGAAGCTGTGGTTGTATCCATAGAGAAAGATAAGCGATTTGAAGAAGAGATTTTCAAGAATGAAGGGAAAGTCATGCAGGGAAAAGCTGGAGAGATTACTGGAGGTGATCCTGAGAGTGGAGAATCATCTTCAAATCATTATATGTCTTGAGAGCATGCTACAACTTATAATAAGTGATTGTGACGGAAAATAAGTTAAAGAACACTGGAATTGTCATTATTATGAAATACATAGGAATTAATTGTATTATGATTTGTTCAAAAATTATGATTTATTTAAAGATTATTTATTCTCAATGAAAGCGCAAAAAGGCCGTCAACGGTAAAGTAAGCCAAAAGGAAGTCTCCTCCTTTTTATGTAACTTTATTTGTTATTACTTCCCAAGAAATTTAAATAAATAAAAATGAATAAATATCGTGAATCCCCGTGAGATATTTTATAGCAGAAAAGTACAATACTAAACCGTTTTGTTCCCTCCAAATGAATATAACCATAGGCAGCTTCCCTTCACCACCGGATCATATTTACGATATCTAGACGCCTACCCACCCGACCCCCGTTTCTCTCTCCCACACACGCGCGCGAATACATTACGCTGGGTTTTGATATAAATTCAAGAATTGGGGAAGTTAATTCTGCTGCTTTATCATTGGTGAGTTAAGCTTCTGATTCGTGTTTGTTTTAAGTGTTTTTTTGCTTGGGTTGTTCACCTGTTTGTTGAAATGCCCACAAGAAATGCAGAATTCTTGAAAACTGGTTAGTTTTTTGGCCAGTAGTTAGTAGTTATATAATGGGAAAGATTGTGATGATGGGATCTTGTTCTTGATTGATAAAAGTTGATATATGGAGAGGCGCTGTGATTTTTAAGGATAAGCAACAAAATAAAGAGAGCTGTTTTATTGGATTTTGTTGAAATTGTTATTGAGTTACAACGTAGTTACCTATAAATCAGTCCTCAAAAATCAATTTCTTGAGTTCAGCAAGAACTTGTAAATTGTAAAGAATGTTAATTCTAAAATATGCCTGCACCGTAATTGATTGTATATTTGTATTT
>JACFYI010003651.1:1519240-1533576 GCA_014898755.1 Handroanthus guayacan
ATCAGTGAGGTATCTAGGTCCAAATTTGAACTAAATGACATTACATAGTAGATTCATTGTTCTTCTACATCTGAAAAAAGTGAAAATGTAAGATCTACTTTACCTTTATTCTTACCTTTGTTCACTAATGAATAAAAATTATGAAGGAACCAGATCATCTGAAAAGAGGCAAGAGTTTTGAGCAATGGGATTCAATGACTGCAAAGTTTGCAGGAGCTGCAAATATACCATTTCTGTTATTGCAACTGCCTCAGATAGTACTCAATACTCGGAATCTCCTGGCAGGGAACAACTCTGCACTTCTGGCCGTTCCTTGGCTGGTACAAGGTTTTGTTGGCCTTTATTATTGCTTTAGGATTTCAATTTGCTAAAACAGATCCTAACCGGTGTTGTATTAATCCCTCTTTTATATAGGGTATGCTTACTGGATTGCTTGGGAATCTTTCTTTGGTCTCGTATTTTATTAAAAAAATGGAGACTGAAGCAGTGGTGGTGCAAGCATTAGGAGTCATATCCACATATGTGGTGATGTTGCAGCTGGCCATGGGCCAAGCTATGCCTCTCCCTCATTTTATTGCGACTTCGATAGTGGTTGCTTCTGGGCTCATTTTAAATTTTACGAAATATTTTAATTTGTTGAACATGAAAATCTGGCACTTCTGGGAAGACTTCATTACAGTAGCTGGGCTCTCCACGCTTCCACAAGTAAAAATTTATGCGAGAAAATACATAGATTTACCTAGTTTCAAACCATTAATTTTAATTGTGTTGATGGTCTTTAACCATGGTTTTTGCAGGTCATGTGGTCAACTTTCGTGCCATATGTCCCAAATACCATCTTGCCTGGGATAATTGCCTTTGTTAGTGCAGTGATTGCTGTTGTTATGGTCAGTATGATATTAACATATGCTAGTTGAATTCCTAAGTCTCCACATACGCCTAATATAAGCTGTTGAACATCTTATGAGACGTTTTCAAGAGCTTATAAGCTCACAAAAACACCCTTTTAGTCAGTTTAAATTTCTTGGTCTGGATTAGTGATAAAAATCAAAATCGTCTCCTTTTTCAGGCTCGCATGGGCAAGCTCCCTGAAAAGGGCGTCAAATTTATGGGACTGTTATCTGGGTGGACAGCCACTCTTCTTTTCATGTGGATGGCTGTTGCACAAATGGTTATCTTTCCTTTGCGGATGTATTAGTCTTTTTGGCGGTTGTCAAGAGTTTCTTCTAACCGAGATAATTCTTTCTTTTCAGTGGACGAATCTTCTGAATCCTGACAACATAAAAGGTTTATCAGCTGTCTCAATGTTGCTGGCCATGATTGGCAATGGACTTTTGATCCCACGTGCACTATTTATTCGCGATTTTATGTGGTGTGTTAGTTTGAAATATCGTTCATAAAAGAAATGCATTATACTTGCTATTTATACTTCCTACTTTGTACATATGCATTTTTATCATATGAAACATCAAATAACTATGTTTAACTGGATTGAGCATTCATTAGTGACAATAATCTATGTGCAGGTTCATTGGTTCGGGCTGGGGATCTGTCTTCTACGGATGGGGGAACCTTATATGCTTGTACTGGTAATTTCCTAGTCATACACAGACTTATAATTGCTGCAGCTTTACGCTGGTTAACTTAGAATCTGCTCTATCAATTCAGCTTCAACAGTATCAGCCGGGAGTTCTTCTTGGCTTCAACCCTTGGCTTTCTTGGCTGGATAGGTACGTTCGGTAGCTCCCATCAACACTCTGATCAATATTCTGTTTGTTATGAGGAGATGAATGGCGTTTTTGATTAATTTGAAGATAACGTTCTTTTTCTTATAATTGTCCCATTTTATACCCGTTCTTCCTCAACTAATATAATCTGTAAGAATTGTACTTGAACATAGTAATGTTGTCTCAGGGGTGACATTCTGGAGAGATGCACAAGCTTATGGACTCGGTTCACCATTAACTTCTTTGAAGGAGCTGGTTTTTGGAGCTTGATTATCCTTCTCCACTGCTTCTATTAATGGCAGAACTCTCCATCATGATTTCAAACAAGATATTACAACAAATTTCAACACTTGAAGAAGATGTAAGAGGAGCTTCAGTAGTGGGTTATATTGTATCAAACAATGTCATCAAGAATTCTTTGTTATCTTGTCTGTTAGAAATAAAGTTGCAGTTAAGACTGCTTAAAAGCATGAGGAAATAAGTATCAAAATTCAGGTATTTACACTTCTTTCTTGGAGACTTACTGTTTGTAGTACTATATCCTAGATATATTATTGGGATAATTTACCTCAACAGTCCCTGAAGTTTGACCTAATTATAGTAACACTTCTTATGTGAAAATTACACTAACACCTCACGCCATTAGTTTAATTCACGAAAAACTTAATGGGGGCTGGATAACGTTGCTAGTAGACTTTAGTTTTAGGTCATTGAAAACTTAATGGAGCCTGTACAACATTTAATTTAGATCCCAGTTCACCTAGTAACATCTCCAATATGTGCAATCACTATGGAACAATACCAAAAGATATTATCAACATAAAGAGAGTAACTTGAGCGTAACATTAAAAATTAGCATGACTAGTAATATTATTTCGATGGTACAAAAGGCTTAAAACAGCAGTATCAGCAGACAAAGGAACATAATTGTGGTCTTCTTTTTCAAACTCCAAACACATATATCTTCTAAACTTGGGATTGGAAAGAATCTGACGATGGCTTCTCCTCGTGTGTTTTGCCATTGCTCTTCGTCATCTCCATGGATTCGCCTGCTCGCTTTTGTCCTTTGTTGTCGCGGTATATGGCATACAGTATCAGTTGTGCCGCTCCTAATCCACATCCAAATCCATTTGGAATCTGAAATAAACATATGCATCATTATCTATGTCGAAACAACAGATTCTGTAATATTTCATTATAAAGATAATCTGAGAAGGCAAGAACTGAAGCAGTACTTCGGTTTTTCAGATAGATACTTACAGCAACAAAGGGATCCTTTCCAATAAGTCCAAACACAAACCAAGAAGTACCACACAAGAACACGAACAACGACAAGAAGAATGGCATGAACTCCACACTTTTTGTCTTGATTACCAACCTCTGCAATTTTTATGTCCAAAACCTCATGAGAAAACCATCTACTTAACTGGATAAAACCAAGAAACTGAGATCTTAGAAACTTAATTACCATGATTGTCAGAGGTGATCCATACATTACTATGGAGAAAACTGTCATCGCAGTACCACAAAAGAACTTTCTGCTGTTGCCATGGAGAGCTAACAGAGAAACTAATACAACTGCTGCAAAAACACTGAGAATCAGAGTAAGCAGTCCTAGGATCTTTGTCTTCTCCTTCTTCGGTGCGAATATTAGAAAGATTAGGACATAAACGGATTCAATGGCGGAGCCGGTTCCGTTTACTGTTGAGACAAGCAGGTTGTTGGGGGAGACAAAAGGGAGGCCGTACCTATTCAAATTTGTAAAAGAAAATTCAGGAATCAGCCAATTTTGTTCGTGCCTAATTCATGCAAAGACTGGGGATGCAAACGAGCTGAACTGAACTGAATTGAATTGAGCTGAGCCTTCCACATCAACTTAACCGAGCTCAAATCTGACAAGCCAGCCTAGTCCATGGCTCAACTTTGTGTTCAAGTCGTAGGTTTAAGTTCGAGAAGCTCGATAATTTTTATTGTGTTTGAGCTCGAGCTTGAAAAGCATAATTATTTTAAAATGATCATATTCGTATATCATTTATAATTATATGTGTGTATTTTTTACTGAAAAAATAGGATTTTTCCACTTGTGTTATTTGACTTGAATTCTGCTTGAACCTATGCCAGAACAACTCAGGTTCAAGCTGGAATTCTTCAAACTCAACCTCAAAAACACCATTCCACCTGACTCAATTTAATAGGCCTATCTTTAATTGAAAACAAAGCTTTAATCTTAGGGGAAAAAAATAAAAAATAAAAATAAAACTTGAAGAAGCTGACCATGCAGAAAGCAAGCAGTTGAGCAAAGTCATGACATATGGAACTCCAGAGAATTGCTCTGTGGACCTTCTCTTTACTATCCTCGTGAACGTAATCCTACCAAACAACATTTACATCATAATTATCATAACCAATTCATGAGACATGGACATAAAGAAGCTATGGTAATCTTTTAGGTAGTAATAATATAATAATAGTTCTCATATTCCACATTTAGGCCAAGAAAAAAGTGGTCATAGAAAGAGTTTGTTAGCTGAAAACAACATAGTATGAATCATAATTTTCTTCTGTTATTAAACTCATAAAGTTAAAGAAAAAGTAATAATAATACTCACACTGGTGCCAAGAAAAGAAACAGAGCAAAAGCATTTCCTGTAAGAATGAAACACGGAAAACATTAAGAAAATATTATTGGCAAGAACTTAAGAAACAGAAATCAGAATTCAAGAAACCATTACGAAAGATTACCAAAAATTCCAAACACGAAATGTACAATATTTTTCATATTTTCTCTCTCTTTCAGTCACAAATTTCAGTGTCTAAAGGAAAACCCTGATCAAGAAACACCCAAGAATATTTTATTTTATTTTTTTTTAAAACAGAAAGATGTTTTTTTCATGTTGTTTTACTCTGAAGTGTTTGGGATATGAAAGAAGATAAGAAGAGAATGGTACGTGTATATATACACGAAACCGGGACAGCAACTATAGTCGAAGAGGTTGGACCATGGGAATAAACCGCTACAGATAGGGATAGCAATGATATGAAAAGATTTACTGTTTGACATAAATTTTGCTACTTGATTCTGTCACATTTGGTGACCAAGTGTTTCATTTTCAGTGTATATACAATGGTTTTTAATTAATGTTACACCCATTTTTAACTTTCCGGGAATGTGTTGTGACTTGTGTGTTTGTGTGCACGCGTGCGCATTAGTGATGACTCAGATGTTGCGGCACGTTGAGATCCGATTGCATTGAGTTATCATCTCGCTATCACATATTCAATAGTAGGTTTTATCTTGAAAATGAGATATAAGTCCCTGGGGTCAAATATAAATTAAACTACTACAATATGAAAGATATATTATTAAAGATATTACGGATGTGATATAGCCCAATGTACTTTGAATATTATGATCAAATGGATGCCCTAATATGGCAGTCGTGCAAGGTCACTGCGAGCATCTATGTACTAAGTAGCCCTGGAATAGTTCAACCAGCTTTTAGATACATCTCTCACTTTACAAGGTGCTTTTTCAGGACAAATCACTTCACCAAATACATGATTGTGTAACAATACCTCGATGTAACTGATATCTTATGTTGGCAATGTATGCGTCTTATCATGTATGTGTGTAAGTAGGAAAGAAAGCTAGTCACTTTGGATTCTCTATTCCATTTTATCTCCTATTCATTTACATAGATGTTTATAGAATTTATAGCATCCATAATTCCATGGCTTTATAAGAAAAAATTTAATAAAGTTATCATGTATTTAAGACAAGGAATATGAGATAGAAATACTATTTTCGAATACATGATCTCATCCACTTGGCTAGTAGGTAGGAAGTTTACATAAGAAATCCATTTTTGTTTTAGTATTTCAAGTTAACAACTCGGAGGGCCCATTTTAACTTGTAAAATTTTTATTGTATCCTTTTAATTAGTAAAATTTTTATTGTGTCCTACATTATTTTATACCGCGTTTAGTGGCTTAGTGTAAAAGTGAATTGAAGTCTTTGACAAAACTACCTAAACGGTCCACTAGAAGTGAAAAACAATTATTTCTTTTAGAATTTTTTATAGTAAAAAAACAAAATTCAAACATATATTAATAATTTTCATTTTAGAAATGATTATATTAATAATTTTCTTTTTGAAACTTTACGATCATATAGAAAAGATATACCTGATTCTAGAATTAGCTAAGGTATAAAGAACCAACTTTTTGGGTGCGTTATAAGTTGGGATATGATGAAGACTGAAGGGATCCCATCAAATCCCTAACTATTAAAAATCCTTGATCACAAATCTCGCTACTTTTTCAGATCATAAAGTTTTTCTTTCCAATAAAAAATATGCATCTGTGTTTTTTTTTTTTCAGCAATCGAAAATGATATTTGCGGCCCATTCATATGTTGCTGCGTTTACATGTCCAGATTCTTTTCTTCTTCTTTTCCTTGTTAAACAGTCAAATAAATTCCTAAAACAGAAACCAAAACAGACTCTTTCTGCTAATGGGATTAGGACAGCAACCTCCTGTCTTGATATAAAATCATTTACCATTTGCATGCTTTTTGAACAGTATTTGAACCTTTTGTGCTTGTCTTGGACCGTTTGAAAGAACCATTTGTTACTTTTCATTAGATACGTAACTAATTTTACGACAACTAAGTTAATATCCTTCGGGTTTGGTTTAATTAAAGAAATATGTCATATGATTTGAAAATTATAATGAAACCTATATTGTAAAATTTTAATGGAGTTCGTGTATAGTTCCAGCATCATATCCATATCATTTAGTAGTTTTAGCTCTCTATCAAGATACAGTTAAGCCCGTAGAATTAAACATATTGGTTGAATATTGCAAGTGGACTCTCAGTTGACGTAACATGCTTAAATTTTTAAAAAATCTATTGATTGTAATGTGGATAGACTCTATTAAATTTTTCGACAATTGAAGTAATGATAGAGAATTTGATTGTAATTTCTTGAAGCATAGGGAATGTTTCATATCTCGACCAAACCTCAAGGGTATTGAGGTAATTATCCATTAATTCTTTATCCATTTTCTATATCTAGCTTTCGTGATTGATTAAAACACAAGTACAAATGCACAAAAATTAATCATCATGATCCATAAGTAAGGACTAGTTTGCAATGAATTAGCATTAATTAATAGATTGTGCAATCACAATCAGGAGATATAACAAAGAAATTGGGGAGTGAGATTCAAAGTTTTGAGGGGTACATTGCCCTAAAGAGAAGGGTACTTCACTTGGACTCAATTCATTGAAGAGGTTCAATGATAACCAGCATTTATTAGATTTGTTTAACTTTCTTCGTGTTGAAAGCAGCCATGGTTTTTACTTACCTAACTAATTTAATTTCTTAAAACATCGAAGAAAAATTCTCAACAGTTTACTAGTAGAAAGATCTTCAAATTAATTATATGGTAGAGAAACAACCAACTGTATATGCTAGTAGGGATCAAGTTCGTAATCTCTAATATCATAAGACATCCACCTCACCACTAACAGAAATCGAGCCTTTAAGATCATGAGACCTCCACTTCGTCACTAAGACAAGGCTTCATTGATTATAGGATAACTATTGAGTTATCTTTTATTGTTATTTTTTGCAAATACTACTATATAATAAACAAACACCACATATAATTAGTGGGATCTGAATCTGCATCTCCCATATGAAAAGAGATAGACGATGCCACTTGATCAAGAAAACGGCAACATTATCAAATTGTTATTGACAAACGACAACCGCATGGTTATTGCTCGGCTTTTGGGCCTTTGAGCATAGACTTGGGCCTGAATGGTTAGAATACAACAATTTTCCAGCCAGCCTGCCCCAGTTGTGTTTGTTGAGTTAGAAGGCCATGTATGGGCCTATTAGCACATCATATGCTACTCATAGAAATTTAAGAACACTGTGCTCGTTTTATGCTTGTATTCATAGTTATATTACTATTACTATTGGCGGCGCACTATTATGTTAAACTTCAATATTTGTGAAAAAAAGAAATATTTATTTAGTTTATATATTTTATTCATTAGATGGAATACTATGACTTAAAAAATTAAAAAAAAAAATAGATGTGGAAAATGATAGAGAATCAACAATATAATTAGACTAAAATGACAAATAAAAAACGGCATTTTTCGATGAGATTAATTCAGTCAAGACATTTGACATATCATGTTTTACAACTAGTATATATAGGGATTTGAAATAGGAAAATATTTACATAACAAGAGGAAAATGCAGGTGTACAATTTTATGAAAGTAGGCTTGGTACTTCCAAATAAGTCACCCATTATGATCAATTTGGCTGTTTCTTAAGAGCAAGCATTAGTACTTACTAACTGCTTCTCGAAAGTAGGTTTTAGTACTTTTTAATAAGTCACCCATTATGATTAGTTTGACTACTTCTCAAGTTGATAAGTATTGCTTAGTCCCATTTCCATCGATCCATCCATGTTTGGTTTCTTTATGTCACCTTTGTTTTTGCTGTAAATTGCATATAAAATTAGCTGCATTGCTCCTAAGGAACTCCCAAATACATTAGAGACCTGCAAAATAGTAACAAAAAGAAAATAAAAACCTAAAATTATTTGACACCAAATATTGAATTAAAGTATTTAATTATTGCAATTAACTTACAATTATAAAAATGTCCTTCCCAATTAGGCCATAGGTAAGCCAACAGGCAGCAGAGAGGAAGACAAACAATGACAATAAGAAGGGCATATACTCCACACTCTTGGTTTTGATCACCACCATCTGCACAAGCAACTAATAAAATTAGACATTTTCAGTTCATTAATCTATAAAAACCCAGCAATTTTTATGTAACTAGATTTTAATAAATTATTACACTCCGGAATAAGATAATTTATCGAATGCAATAAAGTAAAATAAGTAACATTGATGCTATGCATCTCCAATCTTTTTTTTTTTTTTTTGCCTCCAATGTTGATTTATGAAGTACATATACAAATAGTTGTTTGTAAGAATTTCTACAAGGAGTAAATATATAATATTAGAGATTGCGGAAAATTTAAAAAAAAAAATAGTAAAAAGTGAGATGGAAGAATTTTGGTGAAAAAAAAAAAATGACTTCTACTTGAGCTTATATGAAAAAATATTAAATTATCACTTAGTATGGGGTTTAAAAATATTTGGTATGGACAAAGTTCTAAAACATAACTTGTAAATATTTGTGTAAAAACCAAACATCGAAAAAAGCCTTCCAAAGGGATTTTGTGCTTCTATCTTACAGTCTATCTTCAATATTTCTAAATCAGTGGTCTGAACAAAAACGGAATATTTTCAACTACTCCTACACTTTTCCAATCAAAAGTGCAAAAGCAAAAGGTAAGACCTCTTTCAAACACCCTTTATTTTATTCAACTTACTCGACCTAACTGTGTTTGGCTAAGCTTATTTAAAATATCTTATAAGCTCCTACATCTTGTAAGATATTTTTTGAACTTATAAAATGTTAGATCTTATTTTAAAAATAAGTTGTTAAAGTGTTTGGATAAAATAAAACCTTTTAGCTTATAACATGTTAGTAATGGCAATGTTGTAATTAAAATGATTAAAAATGAAATTAGATGTTAATATCTTAAAAATAAGTTGGAAGTTCCTTACTTTTCTAAAAAGAGCTTTAGCTTCTAACATCTTATTTTTAAAGTTAATAAGATCTTTTTTGAAAAATTTTACCAGACACTTCATGACATCTTATAAGCTCTTGAACATCTTAAAAGATGTTTTTAAGAGCTTATAAGCTCACACAAACACCCTCTAATCATAATAATATCCGAACAAAATTAAACAATTATATATGTTTTGACATTATAACTAATGATAAAGGTTGATCAATCATGATTCTTTCCAAACTTAACAAATTCATTAAGATCTTACCATGACTGATAAAGGAGAAGCATACATTATGACAGAGAATATTGTGGAAACAAAACCACAAAGAAATTTCCTCTGCTCCTCTCTGGCAAAGCCAAGAATAGAAACCAAGGCAACACCTGAAAAGAGAACCAAAATGAAAGCAAGAAGCCCCAAAATTTTGGCCTTCTCCTTCTTAGGTGAATATATCAGAAAAATCAACACATAAATTGATTCAATAAGTGCACCAGCAACATTTACTGCAGAAACTAGGTAGTTGTTTCTTGTTATAAATGGAAGACCGTACCTGCAATTAAATTAATGTCAATGAATTAATTAACTAATTTTGCCCCGATAAAAAAAAAAAATGAAATTATTAGTGTTTGAAAAAAAAAATGAAATTATTATAAGAAGATCTTTAGATACTTTTAGTGCTTGTATACTTAATGATAACATGAAATCTATTATTTCATTACCATAATGATTTTAACAAACTTAATAGTTACAAATTTGTGTTTAATTCAATTCAATTTGGTGCATGACAATGAAAATTCTATCATAAATTATAGTTACAAATCTTATTGGTACTATGCACGTGTTATTTTTTTATATTTTTTTTCTTGGGAGAAGGGAGATTGAACTGCTAACCTCCCCTTAAAGAAGGGTTCCAGTTCACCCAAAGAGCTTTGGCATTATACATGTGTTATTAACGGTTGACAAATTACCTACCCAAAGATTTTGTTACTATTAAGCTATACTAATGATAAACTAAAAATTATTATCCGTTAATATAAGTTATTATTAGCAATTATTGCATTATTACTTAATTTTTATATTAATATTATATTTTTCTCTAGTGTATTTGAGTTTTACCAAGTGGCAAGCAAGCAGTTGAGCAAGGTCATCACATAAGGCACACCAGAAAATTGCTCGGTAGATTTTTTTGCGATGATCCTCCTAAATGTCACCCTGCAATGATATATATAACCAAAATTTAAAGTATTTTCTTCCATAAATGGCACTCAATATCCAGTATTCAAGTTGCATTCCAAATTATTAAGAATTAATACTTACGTTGGAGACAGGAACAGAAACAAACCAGTAGCACTTCCTGTTGTAAATCAGATCAGATGCATGGGATTAAACAACAACAAAAATGCCATAAAAAATAAAAGGAAAATGTAAGGGATAAAAGTAATTAAAGAAATGATCAAGAACATTAAATACTAAGACAAGATTAAGACAGATTAGTACCAAGAACCCCAAAGGTTAAATGAAAGACTCCTGCTTTAATCATGATTATTATATAATAATGATCAAAACCAAAAATAATTATAAGGAAATATAGAACATAATTCCAAGTAGAGAAATGATGAGAAGGTTGCTTGTTGAGGAAGATGAAAAGGCAGCAAGGGAGGAGGGTGATTTATATAGGAAACAACCAAGAATTTAATTAAATTAAAAGAAACCAAGTTAGCTTTTGTAGTAAATGTACCGGATTACAATCTTATCTGGACATTCTTGGGCAATGAAAACTGTGTCTTCTTCTTACCCTATGCTGACTTCCTTCACTAAAATCTATCCCATTACTCTCTCTAAAAATGTGTGAATGTGTGTTTGTTTTACCTATACATGTATCATGGTCGATGCCTTAGAATTCATAGTACGTAATCTGAAATTGAGCTACGGACAATTGACCTTGAGAATGCTTTAGAATTAATTGTGTACAACTTAAAATTGAACTATAACTAGAATATTGAGCCTAAGAATGCTTCAAAATTCATTGTATGTAACTTGAAATTAAATCATGGACAATTTGCTTAGAATTATCTAATGTGATTGCGTATAAATTCTTTAACTCAATCTTATAAAGTGGAAACTTTTCACGACTAATTCTATGTGGAATATTGGGGCATCATAGTTTCAACTTTTGGAGAAATCTATAATCGTGTGTACTTGCAAACATGCATTAGTTTTCATGGTAAACCATAGAAGAGGTTAAGATTGCTGTCTGTGTTGTAGTGATTTTGGTAATAACCTTCCTTTGAGGACAATTTGCATATGAGGAGCTAAAAAGTAAAAGCTATACACAGTAAACTTACTATGTAGGTTTTGACACAATTTATTAAATCTACAAAAAAAATTCCAAATTTCAATAGATTTGATGAATGTTGTTGCCAAGATGGGGTTTATAACACGCTTTTTTCTTTTCTTTTTTCAGGCATAAATTCTTTTCTTTATTTTCTTCAATGGCTACTGGAAAATTGATCAGGCATTGTTCTATTTTGTTTTTATTAGTGTTTTTTTATTATTATTATTTTTTACTTTTTTTATTATGATCGTAGGCATTTTTAATAAAGCTAACTAGGGATGAAAAGTTGGGCAAGAGATGAGCAAAAGATAAAGACTTCTTCAGTCAGCAGATCAACATGTTGATATTGGGCCATATAAGTAATTTCCCCCACTTTTCTCCTTGTATTTTTATTTTTATTTTTCATTAATAATAATAACATTGAAATTTTGTTTATTAATTTCCATGATATCATCCCCCAATAGGCCCATCAGTACATCAAAAAATCCATGTGCATATCATATATTGTCACCAAATGTCTCTTTAAACTCCTTAAGGCTCTATAGACCTCCTTTCTTTGTGGATGGCTAGTATCTTTTGCTACAAATTCATGAACACTTTCTCCAACTTGTATAGAGCTACAACCTGGTACCTTTTCCACTCCCTTTTTTCTAGTCGCAACCCGAAAATTCAAAACATCTTCCCATTCTCCAGCCGACAAACTCAAGTTTGTAATAAGCTTCAAATAACTAGGATCATTAGGTTCTTTGTTCAAGATCTTTCTCATCAACAACTTCGACAGATTCTCATGTCCATGAACTTTACACGCAGATAACAAAGTGGCCCAAATGATGGCATTGGGTTCCAAATGCATACTTTCTGTTAACTTAATGGCTTCTTCTATCCTTCCGGCTCGACCAAGAATGTCAACCATGCAACCATAATGTTCGATTCGTGGTTCAATGCCAATATCATGCACCATTTGGTTAAATACCCTTTTCCCTTCTTTGACTAGCCCTCCATGAGCGCAAGCTGAGAGAACTGCAATAAAGATAACATCATCGGGTTTTAGTCCTTCCGAGCACATGTTATCAAAGAGGTTTAAGGCTTCTATGCAACGACCATTGACAGCTAATCCTGATATCATTGTGGTCCAAGTGATTATGCATCTTTTTGACATCTTTTTAAAGATGAACTCTGCGTTTTCAAGATCTCCACATTTTGCATACATGTCTATCAGAGCGTTGCCTAGTGGAACAGATAACTCAAGCTTATTTTTCGTAATATATGAATCTATCCATTTCCCATGTTCGTGTGAATTCAAGTGGCTACAAGCTGAAAGAACGCTGATCAAAGTAGTTTGATCAGGTTTGCATTTTCCATCGATTAGCATTTGATGGAATACGGAAAGAGCTTCGTCAAACTCGTGGCTATACACACATCCAGAGATCATTGCGTTCCATGAGACTACATTTTTCTTCGGCATTTCATTAAAGATTTTTCCTGCTGATTCAATATCACCAGTCATTGCATAACCTGAAACCATTGTAGTCCAAGAAACCACACTTCTCTCTGGCATCTCATCAAAAATGGCCTTTGCATTTTTCAAGTCACCTGACTTAATGTATCCTGATATCATCGCATTCCAAGAAACACTGTTTCTCTCCGGCATCTTCTGAAAGACTTTGTTGGCTAAGTCGATGTTCCCGGTCTTCACAAGCCCTGAGACAATGGAATTCCAAGTCACTAAGTTCCTTTCAGGCATGGACTCAAACAACCTCATTGCTGAGTCTATCTCACCATAACTCATATATGTTCTAATCATCGTGTTCCATGAGACAACATCTCTCGCAGGCATTTCATCAAACATCTTTCTAACAACATCTAAATTCCCCCCACATTTGGCATAAAAATCCAAAAGGGTGTTCATAACAAACATACTAGACTGAAGTCCCATCTTCAAAATATGCCCATGCACCATCTCACCAGCTTCCAGCTTATGAAAGGACTCGAAACACCTGAGCAAAAATGTGAAAGTGAAACTGTTCAATGAAATGCCCGACTCTCGCATTCTGTTGAACAGAATGTTTGCATTATTATGGGACTTTCCGATGGAGCATTTAATCAAAGTATTGTAAGAAATGAGATTGGGATTCTTTAAATCCTGGAAAACTTTGTTTGCGTAGTCCAGAGAGATGAAGTCTGAGGAGAGTGACATGAGCTTGGCTGCTAAAAAGTTGCCGTCTTTTAAGCCATTGATGAGTGTTTGAACATGGGTCTGTTTCAATTGTTTGATGGTTTTGCACTTCTGCAAGATAGCGGCCAGCTTTTGCTCCATTGAATTTCATGGGTGATGAGGAAAGTACCGAAAAATACAGTTCAATCGGGTTTACTTGATGAAGCAGAATAATAAACAAAGAGAGGCGATAGGAGGGAAATTTTTAAACAACTGAAATATGACGTAAAAGCGAGAGTGTTATAAATGTACAAGCAATGGGTTTGGCTTGGGAACGAAAATGGGCCGATTTAAGCTGCAAAAGCCAGCCCTCGTTGAGCTAAACCGAATTTCAAATTTTAGCGGATCTGACCCAAAAGCCATTAAGTTATATCTATATGCCA
>JACFYI010003651.1:1539943-1572153 GCA_014898755.1 Handroanthus guayacan
CTTTTTAAATTTAACTTGGCTAAACCAGGCTTATGTGATCTGGTTCAAAATCGGATCACATATAGGCCCAAACCTAGCCAGTCCTGGGCCCAATATAAACCTACATCAATACCGATTATAATTTACCTACTTATATTTTGTAGCCGGACTAGGCATCCAGCGCCATTTTGACGCCTCTAGCTTTGTGTCACTCAAAGCTCAAATGACTGGATAATAGAAATTCTTAATAAACTCAAATGCAATTTAAATAGTTGAAATTGAGTTTTGTTTATAAAAATAGCTTAAATTTTGATTACATATCATTGCAGGGTGACATTTAAGAGGATTGTAACCAGAAAATCTACCGAAGAATTTTCTGGCTTACCTTACGTGATGACATTGTTCAACTGCTTGCTCGCCACTTGGTAAAATTCGAATACACTATAATTTCATTATAAAAAATTAAGTAATGATATATAAAAGTTGTAATTAATGATATGTATAAGGTGACAATGATTTTTATTTTAAAAGTAATGATATTTTTATGACCAAACAATAGTTTTTATTTTGTCAAGCATAGTTTATTAGTGACAACGAAGGTTAGTGTTTTAAATTATCTTAACGACACATGTAGTAATAGCAAAAAATATCAGTGATAAATTTTTCATGTCGCTAGATTATCATAATCAGAAATTGACACCTCAAACAAATTTGTACCACTATTAAGTTTGTTAATTAAAATCACTACTTTGACAAAATAAATTTTGTCATCACTTCATATATAACTAGTAACAAACAACACGTCATCATGTAATATATCATCACCAATTTTCTTTTTCCTTGTACTAATATTTCAATTTAGAAATCATGTAAAATCTTTTTTAATAAAATCAGTTACTTACTAAATAATAAAACTTCCTCTCTCTCTCTCTCTCTCTCTCTCTCTCTCTCTCTCTCTCTCTTAATTATTTAATTAATTTATTGACATTAACTAATTTAAGTGCAGGTATGGGCTTCCATTCATAACAAGAAACAACTACCTAGTTTCTATAGTATATGCTATTGGTGCAATTATCGAGTCAATTTATATATTGATATTCTTGATATATTCACCAAAGAAGGAAAGCTCCAAAATTATCGGGCTTCTTGCTTTCATTTTGGTGCTTTTCGCAAGTGTTGCCCTAGTTTCCATTTTTGGCTTTCATGAAGAGGAGCAAAGGAAATTTCTTTGTGGTTTTATTTCCACAATATTCTCCGTTCTAATGTATGCTTCTCCTCTATCAATCATGGTAAGATCTTTTGCTAACTATATATGAATATGTAATCTTTTTTAACATAACTATGCATATATAATCTTGGTGGATCAATATCATTAGTTATAATGTCATTACATATATGTATGTATGTGTGTGCGTGTGTATATATGATCCCTAATTTTGTGCAAGTATTGTTATGGCTAAGTCGGATTGAGTAACTTGGATAAAATAAAGGGTGTCTAAAGAGTTTTTGCTTTTTGCGTTTGCACTTCTGATTGAAATAAAAGAAGTAAATCGTTAAAAATATTACATAGTTTTACTACAACGATTGATTCAAATATATTGCAAGATGGAAGCAGAAGCTTCTTAGAGGTACTTTTTCCAAAGTCAATATTTATAACTTATTTGTGACAAATTTGCTGCCACCAAATTTTTTAAAACCCCATACTAAGTGATAATTTAATAATTTACCATAAATTCAAGTACAAGTCATTTTTTTACCAAATATTTCAATAACACTTTTTAAGTATTTATTAATCAATTTTTAAATATTCCTCATTTCTACCATACTACCTACTTTTTCGTAATCTCTAACATTATTTATGTTTCCATAATTAAAACTCTCACAAACAGCCATTTGTATACATACTTTGCTAATCGTTTGAGGCAAAAAATGGGGATTTTACTTTATTAATTTCCTTCCATTCGATTAATTATTTTATTTCAAAGTAGTTTTATAAAATTTGATTACATAAAAATTGCAAGGCTTTTTATAGATTAGTGAATTAAAAATATTTAATTTCATTAATTAGTTTGGTTGTGCAGATGGTGGTGATCAGAACCAAGAGTGTAGAGTTTATGCCCTTCTTATTGTCATTGTTTGTCTTCATCTCTGCTGCTTGTTGGCTTATCTATGGCATAATTGGGAAGGACATTTTTATAATTGTAAGTTAGTTGCAATAATTATAAGACACTTGACAGACAAATCCAATGCTGCAATACTTTAATTCAATTTTTAGATTCTTTTTTTTTTTTTTTAATTTTGTGATATTATTTTGCAGGTTTCTAATGTATGTGGGAGTTCATTAGGAGCAATGCAGCTAATTTTATATGCAATTTATAGCAAAAATAAAGGTGACTTAAGGAGACCAAACATGGATGGATCTGTAGAAATGGCACTAAGAAATACTTGTTAGCGTCAGAAATAGTCCAACTGATGATAACGGGTGACTTATTAGAGAGTACCAAGCTTACTTTTACAAAATGGGACACCTGTATTTTCCTTTTGTTTAAGTAAATATTTGGGTTATTTTTTAATTTATATATCTATTTGTAAAACATTAGATGCCAATAAATTAACTAAATTACTCTTATATTATATGTTCTCTCTCTCATTTTTATTTTTCATTTTCATTTTTTGAATTACATTATCTCATACAAGAAATACAGAAGAATATATAAAAATAATTTTAAAAAATATGCAACCACCTAAAATTTTAGAAATTAAATAATTTGATATATTAAAATTAAAACATGTGCATTCGTAGGTAGTTTTGTGCAAGTATTTTAAATTTCTTATTATGTTTAAATGTAATAGCATCTAATGTTATAATGTGCTAATGGGACCATAAATAGGCTGGGCACGAATTTTTTGACTCAACAATGGAGGCCCAATTTCATGCACAAAGACCCAAAGGCCGATCCATAACCTTCCGGTTGTCATTTGTCAATGAATATCAGAACTGGTATTTTTATTTTTCTTTTCTTTTTTTATTTTTTTGAAAAAAAAAAAAGAGAAATTCATTACACCTAAATAACTTCATTACATCATTAAATCAATTAGCAATCTATATCAAGTAAAATAACTAACAAATAAATATGTAACTACTATCAGTAGGAAGAAAAAAAAAAAAAAACAAACCTTGGGAGAGTTATGCAATGGTCATCGTAAAAAGTTTGGAAAGCTTATAATTTTTTCATTAATTATTTAAAAAAAAATCAATGAATTGAGTCCAAGTGAAGAGCTCTTCTCTCCAGGGCAATGTACCCTTCAACACTGTCACTCCCGCTTCTCAATTTCTTTGTTATATCTCTGGATTATGATTGCAAAATCTATTAATTAATGCTAATTCATTGCAAACTAATCCTTACTTATGGTTCATGATGATTAATTTTTGGCCACAAATTAATTTTGTGCTTGTGTATTAATCAAGTTATAAAAATAAAATAAAATTATGAAACACAAGTCAGGCGTGCAGTCTGGCGCCAACCAAAATAAACAAAGGTATATTTTGGACTAAATTAGGGTATTGGGCCTAAAACTTCAAAGTAAACATGCCCAAAGATGCTTCTAAAATCTTCCCACCAATCACGGCATCATTGAGTTTGAAAAGCAGAGTTTTGAAACCTCTGGAAATGGGATTAGAAAATTGGCATAGAGATCATCATTATAAACATGACTAAAGGAGGAGCCCTCTTTTTAACCTTTGGAGTTCTAGGTACTAATCTGTCTTGATTTTTTTTCCTTGTATAATGCGCTTGATTATTTCTTTAACTACTTTTGTTTTTTTGTTAATGTCCCCCTTATCTTTTGTTGTTCTCTCTCCCTCCCTCCCCTTTTTGCCCTTTTTCCTAGCATTTTTGTTTTTATTTAATCCCATGCATATGATCTGATTTACGAAGGAAATGTTACTGGTTTGTTTCTAATCCTGTTTCCAACATAAGTTCTAGTTATTCCATAATAAACGTGAATGTAATTTAAATATTAGAAATTGAGTACCATTTATGAAAATAGTTTAAACTTTGATTATATATTATTATAGGATAACATTTAGGAGGATCGTCATCAAAAAATCTACTGAACAATTTTCTGGCATATCTTATGTGATGAACTTCCTCAACTGCTTGCAAGGTCATCACGTAAGGTACATCAGAGAATTTTTTTAGTAGTTTTTTTTAACAAAAATCCTCCTAAATGCTATTCTGTAATAATATGTGCAATCAAAATTTAAAATGTTTTTAATAAATGGCACTCAATTTTGAGTGAAGAATTAATTAAAACTCAAGTTTGAAACAGGAATAGAAAGAAACCAGTAGCATTTCCTATCATAAATCCGATAATATGCATGGGACTAAACAAAAATAGAAAATGCTAGGGAGGGGGACATAAGTAGAAAACAAAAGTAATTAAAGAAATAATCAAGAGCACGATGTACTAAAACAAGGCACTAGACTAAGACAGATTAGTACCTAAAACTCCAAAGGTCAAATGAAGGGCTCCCCCTTTAATCATGTTTACTAATGTGATCGACACCAAAATAATAAATAATGATTGGAAGATTGTCTGTTATGAGGAAGATGAAAACGCAGCAAGGAATGAGTGTAGGCCTTCAATAGTTTTCCATGTCTCCTTAAATACTAGAGTTCCGTTGAGGAAGATGAAAAAGAGGCAAGGAATGAGTGCGGACCTTCAACACTTCTCCACCTAAGAATTTCCTACTTAACTACCTTCATAAGTTTTGTGCACCTAAACTACTCCAGCTAACCACATTTTCTGATTAAGTTTGTGCGGGGTTGAACAGTTTTAGCTTGTCAATTATTTTGCAGTACAGGCTTTTTTCAAATAATTCACTTTCTTCCCTATTCCAGGCCTAATTCGTAAAGAGGACGTGTTTTCAGCTAAGGGGTCTGAAAAGAACACCTACATGCAGTACACTTATAACTGCACGCATGTTTTAAGGCGTTTAAAACTATTGAATAAATCAAGTTTAGAAGCATCAGAAGCATAGAGAGTATGTTCTTGGCAGACTATCTACAATGGACAAAATTAGAGGCGAACTCGGTTGTACGATACATGCTAATTGAATACAAGCTCAAAACAAATCTCAAGTACTCATTTGCTTTACTTGTGTATTGTGTTCCAAGAACTTAATTCTGTCTTGATGTCTGATGATTTGTGCATTATACCACTCGAAAAGAGTCAGCTATCTTTTTCAAATCCTTGTAATGTTTCTTCCATTGAAGACCTGAAAACAACATATACATAATTTTATCAAGTTCCTGGCAAGAGCTAAATTGGCATTTTGAGTTCAAGTGCTGTATTAAAGCTTTACCACTTCCTGTAACATTGAAGAGGTAGAGGCGATTTCCTGCAGCTGTTGCTGTAATAAGGACATGAGGTGGCTCTAACTCGAACTGGTAATATTTCCTTCCCGAATGTTCTGCTACTTCAGAGCTTAAAACCTTTCCTTCCACGTTCTCCCCGATTACTTCTGGCCCAAATGCACTGATCACTTTTTCAGGAGTCCCTATTCGTTCAATCGATGCATTATCACCAAGATCTGCAAATTACAGTGATACTTGGATTAGCATATTGTTTTGCCTATTTATTATATTTGATTTATGTGTTTTATGATTTTTTCTTGAGAAGAGAAACTAACTATCGGCAAATCTTAGAACAGGAGCAACAATCACAGAGAGGCGTCCTTCTTTTGGGCTAGCAAATCTCAAGTCAATCTCTGTGCCTCCTAGGTCAGCAATTGAGACAGGAACCTGGGATAAACCAAACACAAGACACTTTTGCAGAGTTACTAAATGAATTGGATGCATCTCTCTAAAGACGGAACTTACCACCCTGAAATAACGAAAAAGTATTTCACCCCCTCTCAACTTAAAGTTATCGGAACACTTTGTTTCTAAATTGATTTTCAAGTTGAAGAGTCGTCTCAAGTGGTTTCTTACATAGCATGACGACTGCCATGTAACTCTCAAGTGATTGTCAGGCGAAATAGGTAGTCAGGCACTAGCATGTGGTGCTCATGTGCCGTGTCAAAGGACATTTTCGTCATTTTGCCCTTTTTCCTTTCAAAGAGTTCATCTTCAAAAATGAATTTTCTAAGCATGAAGACAGAGAAATGTTGAAAATTTCTTTCGGTATAAGACCCATAAATTCGTATGTGAGTTATGCGGTTGACATATTTCTTTTGAAAAATCCACATGAGGGCAAATTGTTCTGATAGCTTTAAATTAAAAGAAAGTGCTTCTAAATTGTTTCTGGAAAAACGTGCCATAACGAATAAATTTAAGGAGGTGAAGTGGCGTTTACTCTAAATAACAAAACCAAACTTGAAATTGCTCACCTCATCCCAATCTTGAGGCACAGAAAATGTATATGGTATAATGGGACTCCAACCAACACCATGACCACCTGACTTATCTTCTGGTCTTTGGT
The DNA here is from genome assembly GCA_014898755.1 of Handroanthus guayacan. Taxonomy (NCBI): domain Eukaryota; kingdom Viridiplantae; phylum Streptophyta; class Magnoliopsida; order Lamiales; family Bignoniaceae; genus Handroanthus; species Handroanthus guayacan. The sequence continues at coordinate 1,546,409 of JACFYI010003651.1, forward strand.
AAGTTCTCCAACCTGTCTGAGCAATTTCTTCTAGTAAACATAACATCCACTTGATATATTTCAAGGTAAAAATAATTACCCTAACAACATATAATCATACTAACTAAATAGTTTATGCAAAACTAATCAAGATTAACTGTCTAACCTTGTTCATCAGGTTCAGAAAGGCCTGGAACCCTCCCTGCCAGAAGCCCCTGTTTCACTACTGCCAATCCCTCTTTTGGAAACCCAAAAACTGCTGATGAAATTAAAGCAACCCCAGATGCTAAAGCAGCTCTCCTCTTAATCAGGAATGGAAATTCCTCATTTTTCACATTAACACATGAATTTTCTGCTGAGCTTGCAGCTGCTCTTGTTCTCGATTGAACTGTATGCTGGTTGTTCCTCCAAGAAATGTGAGAACTGCATTGTATAATTGTGCCCATTTAATCTTTACACCAGATAATGAAAGATTCAAAATCTTAGATCAAGATTTATGAAGATTGGCCTGCGGAAAAGGTGAAGAAAAGCTGGTGTTTTGTTCTTGTGAGATATGTCAACCGATGTTAGTATTTGGGTCGAAGACAATGGATGGTGGGCGAGCCTGACACTTTTGTGGACGTGTTGTGCTACTGGAATTTTCTTTTATGTTTTGTTTTTTGTCCTTTTGTAGTTGGGCTTACATAGCACGCACCACACGTAAATGTGTTTATGGGTATATTTGAATAGTTATTGGAATTTGTTGTGTCACGATTTTTTTCGAAGATATTTCATCTGTATTTAGGTGAATTATATTGACATATTTGTCTGCAAATAGGGAAGCCGTGAAGTAATGCAACTATAAATTTCATAGAAAGTTGGATTGTGACTTAGGATGAAATGTGACAGCATGCTTAGAAAATATTTAGTTTATAAGCTCCTCCAAAGCATTTAATGACATTATTGGATTGAGATTGTTAAAAATTATATGATGCTTATTTTTCTAAAAGGAGTTTCTAAATTTTTAAAATAAAATGCTAGAATTTTGTATTTTTTTTCAAATAGGGAGATAATTTATTTTTAATTCTTAACATGTTTTAATTTTAATTCAGTAATTAAAATATTATCATTATTAATATTTATGAACTCTAAAATTTTATTTTGTCCAAATATTTGAACATCTTTTATTTTTAAATAAGGTCTAACATTTTATAAGACAAAGGAGACAAAGGAGCTTGCAAAAGGATAATGTTGGGTGAGAAAAACTTTTATTGAGCCAGAAGGAAGACTTTTAATACAAGTGACTAAGTGATAGTCTTTGTACATAGTGAAAAACATACAGAAACCAGAAAACAGAACGAAAGCAAGAATCAACGGTTCAGACATCATTGGACAAGAGAATCAAAACATAAACAAGGCCTCCAAGGTACAAATCTTTGTCTGATATTTTCATTCCATCCGAACGATGCAACGAAGTCCTTCCCCTTTCAGCATCAGTTCAAAAGCCTTGTTTATCTCCGCAAACGGCACTTCGTGAGTTATAAACTTCTCCACCTCCAATTCCTAAATGTGTATAAACAACTATAAGCCGTAACAGATCAAGAAACCGCTTTCTCTCAAGCACAGAGGAATTGAAGCAGTACTAACCTTTTTCATATACATTTCCACGACGGATGGAAGATCAGAACGCGGTTTATAGTTCCCGAAGAAGGTGCCCTTTAGAGTCCTCTCGTTCAGAAAATTCATCGGGTGAGTCTTGAAGACGGCATCTTTATGTGGTACCCCAACAAGAACAGCGACCCCCCATCCCTGTCGTTGATAGTATGATCAAGTGTTGGTTTGAGGGGAAGTTTGACAGTAGGGAAGATATGAATTTAGTTGACTTACATCATGAACGCATTCGAATGCAGAGATCATCGCATTGATGTTCCCAGTACACTCGATGCTTCGATCTACTCCTCCATCAGTCATCTCAGCTATGACCTATACACAAAAATGGAACACGAAAGATTGTCGAAATTCATACAAGTTAGATAACTAAAAAATGGTTTTAATACAATTTATTGATGGATCAACCTACCTCTTGAACTGGTTTCTCATAGTCTTTCGGGTTAACAAATTCAGTCACCCCAAATTTCCTTGCTGCACAAACAAATGAGAATGTTAAAAAGATTTTTTTTTCTTTTTCCTTAAAAGAAAAAGCAAACCCTTGAAAAATATTCAACAGATTGTAGGAATAGTGCTACTTTACTATATAATGTAACTCACCTTCTTCAAATCTACTCGAGTTCAAGTCAATGCCAATTATCCTTGATGCACCGGCCAATCTGGCTCCTTCGGCAGCCTGAAAATACCAACAACATTTGTAATTTGTTCTTTCATGACAATTAATACATTCAAAAGAAGTATTATAGCATCAGAACACTTATTTCGTCGAAACGAAGATGTTAATGAAACATAATTTCAATCGATTTCTTTAACTAATGCAATGAGAAATCAAGAAACATACACCAAGCCCTACTGCCCCGAGTCCAAAAATGGCCACCGATGATCCCTTTGTTGGTTTTGCAACATTCAATGTAGCACCAAGTCCTACAAAACAAGCATCCCATGAAGTTGTCATGCACCAAGAAATAGAAAGAATTAAGTCCCTTTTGTCTCGAGAATTGATCCTATACCTGTGGAGATCCCACAGCTAAGAACACAAACTTTGTCCAGGGGAGCAAGAGGATTGATTTTAGCGACGCAACCAACATGGACCACAGTGTATTCACTAAATGTAGATGTCCCAAGAAAGTGATAAATAGGCTTCCCATTGATTGAAAATCTTGTTTTTCCATCATTAATCATCACTCCCCTATCAGTGTTGATCCTCAGAAGGTCACACATATTGCTTTCTTCTGATTTGCAGTGAGCACATTCTCCACATTCCCCTGTGAATACAGGGAGAACGTGGTCACCTGGGGCGAGTTCTGTCACGCCTTCTCCTACGCTCTCCACAATCCTATGTTGCAAGGAAATATAATGAATTTTTCTATATAGTAAAATGCATCAGTTATTACAAAAAAAAATGCGTTAACAAAAGGAGATTAAATTGACATACCCCGCTGCTTCGTGTCCAAGAATTCGAGGGAAAACTGAGTTTTGAGCCTGGAAAGATGAAGTAGCACATTAGTTTGATGCAATGCTACATGTTTTCTAGTTTATCCTCTTTAACACTATGTTTGGAATTGAATTTTGTGCATTACGTTTCAATCCTTTTCCTTTTTTTCCCCTCAAGTTCTCTTTTCTTGGCCAAAATCAAAATCGCAATTATAATTAAAAAAACAAATAAATAAAAGAAGGTTAGAGAGGTACCTTTGCTTCCCAGAAGTACACGTCAGTGTGGCAAAGAGAGGTGAAAAGAATCTTCAATCGGACCTCCATTTTCTGCGGCGGCGCCACCTCCACCTCCTCAATCACCAGTGGCTTCCCGGGTTCCCTGGCCACCGCAGCTACACACCCACAAACACAAACCACGAGAAAAAGATAAATAAATAAATAAGTCCATCAATTATGTACCATTTGCAGCATGACCAAAAGCTTCTGCTTCATATTTCACCAAATGATTAATGAAAAAACCAAATGGGCTACAGTTGAAATTCTCATTAGAAAAACTAATTTCATTAAAATGAAGATTTGTTTTACCTTTGCATTTGATAACTTGACCTGCAGTGCTCGACATCTTGTAGTGTTAGCCCTCCTGATCAATGCTAAAATGAAGAATATAGTGTTTGAATCGTGTGCAGAAATTAAAGAAAGATTTTTGCTTTGTTGCTTGATGAGATGCCATCCAGCTGAGAGACCATTTATATACAAGAAACTTGTGGAGGAAAAGTGGAATCAAGGTGTTCATTTGATTGGGCTGTTTGTTAGCCAATGACGTTGAATACCGGGGGAATCAAAGTCAATGATACCCTTAGCACAGTTGCAGGTTTTGAAGTTGCTGAAGTGTTTTGCCTCTGGTTTTGCTGTTTGTTTTAATCTTTTCTTGAATTTTTACTATTTTTTAATTCTCTGAAAGCTTGCAAGTTGATAAAGTAGAAACAAGTTTAATTATTGTAATTGTGCATCTGTTGTTTTGATTCATATAATATATTACTTTTATAATGAAATTATAATAAAGGAGATATATTTATATATTAGAATAGTGATTGGAAGGTATAAATATATATATCTATATATATAGGAAATCTTTTTTATTAATATTTGGATGGAAAAAATAAAATTGAATAAAATATTTGCTTCTATTTTCCTAACATAGCATTCACAACAAAAACTGACAACAAGTGAAACAAACTTCTACACAAAACTGCTCATTGACTACGTATCACATGCTAGGGGTTGAATCCGAAGTAAAAAACAAAATTATTCATAAAAAGTTAAAATTAAATTAAATCAAACCCTAATATATAGTTTATGAAGGGATAAAAAAATTAATTATCATAAAATGTGAAGGCCTAATTATGATCTCTTATCATTATCACAAGAATCAATCTTATGAACCAAACAATGTATTAGATAATATATAAGATATCCTTATTTTAAATCCATGCAAGCGAACATATTATAGAATTGGATTGATATGTATTTTAAAAAATAAATAATTTATTTTATCAATTACATCCAATCTCATACTACAAGACAAACGAGCCCTTAATTTTGTGGATGTCTCAATACCACTCAATAAAGTCTTTGTGCTTTGATGGTTTTGGCTGATCTTGAAGCTTCCTAAATCCCATGCTTCGTTAAAAGCGTGGCATCAGCTTTCGTTGACTTAAATTGATTATGGAGGATAAATAACATGCACACTCTTTCAAATATATGGAAAGAGTTGAAAACTTTTTATGAAAAATTAAATCACTGATTGCAATTTTGTGATTTTAATTTATTTGTAATTGTAGACTGATTGAGACATGTCTTCCCCCGTGTACAAATTGAAGTTTTTTTATTTATTTTTTTTAAGTTACAAAATACAAAAACGTCAAAAGTTTGAATGACTTAATTGCATTTTCTTTGGTTTATTTACGAACTTATAAATGGTCCTCTTTACACTTAATACTTCACCTTTTCTTAAGGAAAATTTCCAATCCATCTCCAATTTTCCCCACTGATCCCCTTCTTCTCGAAAGCTTCGATTCTCCTTTAAAGACGTCAAGTCTCTTTTTCTCCTCAATATTTGTTTCACCTTTCTCTAAAAGAAAGTTAAAATTTTCATGCTTTGATTGTAAAATGGAGTAAAATGTTGACTCTTTGATGCTGAAGCGTTCAATGATTAAAACCGTAATTTGTATACAAGAAATTAGTGTATTTTTCTTGGTTTGTAGAGCTTGAATATGGTTATTTTACTTTTTGCTTAAAGTTGCAATTTTACTTTTTTACTTTGGTTTGCATGCAGAGAAAGTTCATGAACACTATTTGTATTACAAACTAAGGTTCTGTATAATCTCCCAAGATCAACAATTATGTGAGGGCATTATTTACTGTCCAAAATTAAATTCAGAAACGGGTTAGAAAAGTAAGTTTGAAAACACGGGTTGCGGTAAAAAAATTAATTTTTGACAGGGAATTTCAATTCTTTCCATACGCAATTTACCCTGTTACTGATTACTACAGTTGTTCATTTTCCATCTAACTGTACCCATTCCGGCCAAATAAAACTTGAGTGAAAAAGACAAAATATGGACGATGGGCCCCAATTATGGATAGACATTGCGTGAAAAATAAGGTTATTGAAATTCTTTTATGAGATTTTCCCATCGGATTTCAGATTTTAACGGGATCTTGACTTACTGTTAACGCGCCTAAATCTTATAAGATTTTACATGTCACTTTTATTAATTGATATAAAATAATTTAAAATTAGCGACATGATTGGATTAAGATTATTATAAATTATGTGGTATTTATTTTTTTGAAAAAAGTTTATAAATTTTTAAAATAAAATTTTAGGAATATACAACTTTTGTTTAGATAAAACACGGAGATAATTCATTTTTAAATCTTATTAATTTAAAAACAATCATTATTGCTATCTCATGAACTCTAAAATTCTTCTTTGTTCAAATATTTGAACATTTTTTATCATCAAATAAGATCTAATATTTTATAACATGAATGAGCTTATAAATTATTTTGAACAAATTTATCGGAACACCCTCACAATCGTTCAAAAGGATAACGTTGGGCGAGAAAATTCTTTTATTGACCAAAGAAGACGACCTTTAATACAAGTGACTACATGATAGTCTTTGTATACATAGTGAAAAACATTCAGAAAGCGGAAAACAAAACGAAAGCAACAATCAACAGCTCAGACATCATCGGTCAACAAATTACAACATAAACAAGTCCTCCAATGTATAACTCTTTGTCCCATATTTTCATTCCATTCGAACGATGCAACGAAGCCCTTCCCCTTTCAGCATCAGTTCGAAAGCCTTGTTAATCTCCGCAAATGGCACTTCATGAGTAATGAACTTCTCCACCTCCAATTCCTAAATGTGGATAAACAACTGTAAGTTATGACAGATCAAGAAACTGCTTTCTCTCAAGCACAGAGGAATTGAAGCAGCACTTACCTTTTTCATATACATTTCAACGACAGATGGAAGATCAGAACGCGGTTTATAGTTCCCGAAGAAAGTACCCTTAAGAGTCCTCTCGTTCAGGAAGTTCATCGGATGAGTCTTGAAGACGGCATCTTTATGTGGTACCCCGACAAGAACAGCAACACCCCATCCCTGTCATTAACAGTATGATCAAGCATTGCCTCAAGCGAAAGATTGAAATTAGGGAATGTATGAATTTAGTTGACTTACGTCATGAACGCATTCGAATGCAGAGATCATTGCGTTAATGTTTCCCGTGCACTCTACGCTTCGATCTACTCCTCCATCAGTCATCTCTGCTATGACCTATACACGAAAATGGAATGCAAAATATTGTTGAAATCCATACAAGTTATATAACTAAACAATGGTTCTAACTTAACTCATTGATGGATCAACCTACCTCTTGAATTGGTTTGTCGTAGTCTTTCGGGTTAACAAATTCCGTCACGCCAAATTTCTTTGCTGCACAAACAAATGAGAATGTTAAAAGAGATTTTTTTTCTTTATAATATAAATAAGACCCTTGAAAAGAACTTTAATACCCTAGTACTCACCCTCCTCAAATCTACTTGAGTTCAAGTCAATGCCAATTATCCTTGATGCACCAGCCAATCTTGCTCCCTCTGCAGCCTGAAAGCACCAACAAGATTTGTAATTTATTCTTTCATGATACTTGCTACATTCAAAAGAGGTATTATAGAATCAGAACACTTATTTCGTCGAAACGAAGATGTTAATGAAACATAGTTATGATCGATTTCTTTAACTAAAGCAATGAGAAATCAAGAAACATACACCAAGCCCCACTGCCCCGAGTCCAAAAATAGCCACCGATGATCCCTTTGTCGGTTTTGCAACATTCAATGTAGCACCAAGTCCTACAAAACAAGCATCACACAAGGTTGTCATGTACCAAGAAACAGAGAGTTTTGAAGTCCCTTTTGTCTCAAGAATTGATGCTATACCTGTGGAGATTCCACAGCTAAGAACACAAACTTTGTCCAAGGGAGCAAGAGGATTGATTTTAGCAACGCAACCAACATGGACCACAGTATATTCACTAAATGTAGATGTCCCAAGAAAGTGATAAATAGGCTTCCCATTGATTGAAAATCTTGTTTCTCCGTCATTAATCATCACTCCCCTATCAGTGTTGATCCTCAGAAGGTCACACATATTGCTTTCTTCTGATTTGCAGTGAGCACATTCTCCACATTCCCCTGTGAATACAGGGAGAACGTGGTCGCCTGGGGCGAGTTCTGTCACGCCTTCCCCTACGCTCTCCACAATCCTATGTTGCAAGAAGATATATTGAATTTTCCACTTAGTGAAATGACTAAGAATGTGTTAACAAAAGCAGATCAAATTAACATACCCTGCCGCTTCATGTCCAAAAATTCGAGGAAAAGCCGAGTTTTGAGCCTGGAAAGATTGAGTAGCATATTAATTGAGTTGATGCGATGCTTCATGTTTTCTGCTTAATTCTTTTTAACACTACGTTTGGAATTGAATTTTATGTATTATGTTTCACTAATTTTTGCTTTTTCACCTCCATTTTTCTTTTTAGAATCAAAATCCCAAGTTCATAAAGCAAAAAAAAAAGAAAAAAGAAAAAAAAAGGTTAGTTTCTTGATTCTCAGAGAGAGTTACCTTCGCTTCCCAGAAGTACACATCAGTATGGCAAAGAGAGGTGAAACGAATCTTCAATCGGACCTCCATTTTCTGCGGCGGCGCCACCTCCACCTCCTGAATCACCAATGGCTTCCCGGGTTCCCACGCCACCGCAGCTGCACAACCCACAAACACAAAACACAAAAAGATAAATAAATAAATAATCCCATCAATTTATGTACTATTTCTTAAACGATCAAAAAGCTCCTGCTTCATATAACACCAAATAATTAATAAGAAACCAAATGGGCTACAATTTAAACCACTAGAAAAACTGATTCCATTATAACGATTTTCGTTTTCTTTTACCTTTGCATCTGATGACTTGACCTGCAGTGCTCGACATCTTGTAGTATTAGCTCTCTTGATCAATGCTAAAATGAAGAATACAGTGTTTGAATAGTATGCAGATATTAAAGAGTGATATTTGCTCAGTTGTTAGATAAGATGCCAATGCCATCAAGATAAGGGACCATTTATATACAAGAAAATTGAGGAGGACAGGTGGAATCAAGGTATTGATTTGATTGGTCTGTTCTAGCCAATTACAGATGAATACCGGAGGAATCAAAGCCAAGAATACCTTTAGCACACAGTTGCAGGTTTTCAAGTTGCTGGAATGTTTTGCCTCTGGTTTTGCTGTTTGTTTTAACCTTTTCTTGAATTTTTACTATTTTTTTTATCCTTTTGAAAGCTTGCAAGTTGAAAAAGTAGAAATACAAATTTAATTCTTGTAATTGTGCTTTTTTTGTTTGATTCATACTCATTTGGTTTATAGAAAATACATATTTTGCACTATATATTATTTTTATAATGAAATTATAATAAAAAAGATATATTTATATTAGAGTAATGATTGCGAGGTCTAAATAAATCGATGTGAGATCTTTTTAATAATATTTGGGTGGAAAAAATAAAATTGAAGAAAATATTTGCTTTTATTTTCCACACATAGCATTCACAACAAAAAACTAATAACGATAGCGATAATTACATCGACACCCCTGGAGTTCGGTATAATTATCAAAACAATATCTGAAATTTGAATAATTATCGTTACATTTCCTAAGATTTGGATAATTATTATTATATTTCTTGTAAATTCTAAATAGTACAAGTAGATTCCCTAAATAAAAGGACGTAATTATTATATATACATACATTTAAGGGATGGAGCTGTAATATATACAACGTTCAAAAAGTGTAATTACAATTATATATTAGCTAAATTATACAGTAGGGTGTGTAACGATAATTATTGAAATTTCAGGAAGTATTTTGGTAAATATAATAGATCTCAGGGAATGTGAAGATAATTACCCCCATTAATTATTGAATAATGTACTTAAATGATTTATTAAAAATACAATAATTAAATAAAACGGAAAACGTAACACTATTACTTGACCTTAATATGGACATTACGTTAAGTATGGTCAACTTCTCAATACCACCCAATGAAATCCTTGTGCTTTGATGGTTTTGGCTGAATTTGCCGCGTCCCCAATCCCACACTTTGTTTTTTTTTTTTTTTTTTTTTTTTTTTTTAAGATAAGATCGAATCCCACCATTTGTTAAAAGCGTGGTTTTAGCTTTCGTAATTGGTGTGAAATGATTAATGACAACTGTAGTTGTTCCTTTTCTCTTAACTGTACACCCCAATGCCCAATTAAATCTGAATCCAATATTTGCACCTTTAGGCCCAAATAAGAATTGAGCTATCAGCCCAAACATGGATGATGATGAGTTTGCATTTATTGCATGGCAAAGAAGATTATTGAAATTCTTTCTAAAAATTTTTCTTATCGAAAATTAGATTTTAATCAAATGACTTGTGTTAATGGACATAAATTTAATAAAATCTTAAGTTATATTTGATTATGCAGTAATTGATAAGCGAAATTAAATTTATATTATCCTAATTTAATCCAAATCTGACGCTTCTCTTCCTTTCAAGTACCAAGCCCAACTAATCTTCCTTGTACTCCAGGGACTATTGGATCGGGCCCCACATTTAAGCTACCCTGAGGCCCCGTTTAAGGTTTGGGTCAAGACCCAAAAGATGGATCCCATTCATTGCGCTGCATCCATGATGTATATAGGGAAAATAATAAGATTCATTTTAAAATACTAGTAATTCTACTCTCAGACTTTATGTATGTATATCTAAAATATTTATTTAAAATTAAAATAATAATATATTATATTAAAGGACAAAATTGACATTATTTATACCATACACAATATGTGTGATCCTTGTGTAAATATTTTGACGGTGCATTTTTATGTATTTGCCTAAAGTATCCTTTATCATTAACCCACCATAATAATTACAGTAACCATTTAATTTATCTATTAATATTGACTTATCTATATATTTATATTAAATATATTAATCATATTCTGATTACTACATAAACACATATCAAATATTTATTATACTTCATATAAAATATATATTAGTTATTTTATACATACATATTGAGTGAACAATAACCATAAGTAAAAAGTATATCCAAAATATTATTTTAAACTCAAAATATTTTTTTCCTTTTTTTTTTTACAACATTAAAAAATTTTACGAAGTAGATAGAAGGACAAAAGAGTAGAGAGACAGGACAGAGAGTGATGGGCCGGCGCATGCGGGCAGATGTTAATGGGCCCCCTGGACTGCCATTTGTCTTTTCACTTTCCTAATTGTCGCTTACGTAATACTAACTGTCAATTTTTGCCGCTTATTTTCCAGCATTCCACCAAACTCCATTTATATTCTCCTTTTTCTTTTTTCTTTTTTTTTCATTTTTCATTTTTTTTCTCTCTTTTTGTTGTGTCTTGTTTCCTCCTGTTCTGATTTTATTTTCTCGTGAAATTCCATGATACTTTCGTAAATTCATTTATATAATAATTTGAGTGGGTAAAATTTAATTATATATTTTAATGGAATATATCAGGATTTTATTTAGAGATAATTAACTTTAGACTCTATGAGATTTCATATAATTATTAAAATATCCCTAAAATTTGAATTAAATACATTATATCATTTACTAGTAGTTCAACTGATGCAATAATCATAATTTCATCTATTGAACTGACGCAAAATTAAAATTACACCTTCTATAAAAGAAGGCGTATTTGTGATTTTTCAGGGCCTTTTTGGAGAGTATATTTATAATTATTCATTAGCACTACAGAAATATAATAAAAGTGACAAAAAATTGAGTGACAATACGAAAATTATTACTAATACTATATAAATAGTGACAAAAGGTTATATTTTGTCACAAAAGAAGATTTTAACAAACTTAATAGTGATAATAATGTGTTTACAGTGATAATTTAAAGCACTACTTTTTATCACTAATGAGTTATATATTGATAATACAAAAAATATTATCACTAAACTTATATAATTATAACAAAAAAACAAAAAAGACACCGTTACTTAATAAATATTATAGTGACAATTTTTATATTATTATATTTTTTTCCACTCATGCTAGATTTTTTTTTTTGTGTAGTTAAATTAATAGTAAAAGTGTAATGAAAATTACTAAAACCTTAGGTGATGTTTTTATAATAATATCAAACGTTCGGCTGCTGAAATAATTGTCCCAGAAAAGTAGAATGGTACCTAGTCTTCTATACCTTTGAACAGTATTTTCCCATCAAAATCAACTTTCTTATCACATCAATGCACTTTTCGAATACATTATTTTTATTGCCTATATATATTTTAAAAAGTAGAAAAAATTGCGGCGATAAAATTGTTCTTGTATGTATATATGATTATTTTGTTCTTTTTCGAAAAACATATTTTTAAATAGCAATTTATAATTTTTCTCAAACATTAAGTATTTTAGTATAAGACTAAATTTAATATTATTAGCGTTCGTTTTTTAACAATAATATATATTCACTTCTCATAATTCAGATCTTATTTTCGCCACAATGGAAAAGCATATTATTAAATATATTAAGTTCACACAATTCCCATTGAAGGCTAAACAGTATGCTCAATTTAAGTCTAGTTATATTTAATTAATTACGTGATAAATGTAAAAATACTTAACGTATAATTGATCATTTTTTTGAAAATATATTTTATGTAAAAGTTATTTATTCATAATATGATTATTTAAGCAGCACCAACCTCAATTAGCACCGTTCTCCTTTTTCCAAACAAAGAATTGACTTTTTACTTTGTCATAATCAAAGACAATGATAATCCCCGCGTATTAGTTAGTATGATTATCTTACATTTAATTTTATCTTACAAATTTGCAACATGTGGTTTTCTTTTTCTTTTTCTTTTTCAATGGAAATCATGCCTGTTATCTTATGATTTCGAATGCATGTGGGAGTTTACTGTCAAATTATAATGCACTTGTCGCTTGTCAACATTGACTCTCTGTTAAAGTCTTTATGAGTAACAACTAAATTTATTTTTGTATTCTTTTAAATACACACTTTGAGAAACTCATAACATAAACTTTTAGATGTCTCATATTCTAAAGGTCATGGGTTTGATTTTCACCAATATATAGGTAGTATTTCTACCATATGATAGGTTGTTGATTATTTTTTTACCATGTAGTTGGTTTTTAAATATTTTTCTTGATGTATTAATTTTCATTTATTATTGATATATGGATGTACTCTTTAAATGTCGTAATCATTTCCACGCGCAAGAACAACTATAAAAATCGCCCACTCTAAAACAGAATAAGAAGGTCATCACACACAGCCACTCCTCATCTTTCCCTACAAAACTCCCCAAAAACACACACTTGCAAACACACAGTCCCAAAGATGATCAGCGGCGATGATTTCTACAAAGTAATGTGCGCAATGGTTCCCCTTTACTTCGCAATGCTGGTAGCTTACGGGTCAGTAAAATGGTGCAAGATCTTCTCGCCGGCGCAATGCTCCGGCATCAACAGATTCGTGGCAGTTTTTGCAGTTCCGGTTTTGTCCTTCCACTTCATCTCTCAGAACAATCCTTACCAAATGGACACAAAGTTCATATTAGCCGACACACTGTCCAAAGTATTTGTTCTAAGTTTGCTGTCGATTTGGTGTATTTGTAAGGGGCAGTTGGATTGGCTGATCACTCTTTTCTCAGTTTCTACTTTGCCCAACACTTTGGTTATGGGCATTCCTTTGCTTAGAGCTATGTATGGGGAGTTTACTCAGAGCCTCATGGTTCAACTTGTTGTTCTTCAATGCATTATCTGGTATGTTGAGAGTTCTGTATGTACAGTATATGTTATATATGTGAGTGTCTATGTGTTTATATGTATTAACGCTCTGTACATGTACATTCAATATGTATGCTTCTGATTGGAGTACAAAATAGAATGGAAATAATGGATGATGAGTGATTGTGAAGTAGTTAGCTAATCAAACAGATGATAATGAGGGTTTTCTAGAAATATTATGCGAAAAAGTACCAAGGGCACGTAGATGATAATGAGGATATTCCTAAAAACCACACAGAAATTAAAAAAAAAAAAAAAAAAAAAAGGGATCGGGGTTTTATTAAAAAGCTCATTTAGCTACGAACAGATGTGTCATCACTTCATGTGTTTGAGTCCCATGGGTACTAGCTAGTTGGAAAACAACCACGATTTGCTTTATAAAAATTTTATACACATTTTTATATATGCTTGCAGTATAATTAGACATATGTCGCATTACATCATCAATACACTATACATCCTTCTTAATTTTTACTATATTTTACTTGGGCAAATGTATAGTTTATTAACCTAATATGGTCTTATTTATGATACAATTGTACCAAAAATTCGATTTTGAATTATACATATTTCTTAAATTGTATTATTTAAACTCCTTCATCAATGTCAGAGAAGGCTTGGATTGAAAGCAAGGTGCAAAATATAGGAAACATAAGTCAAACATATGGGGTACCCTTAAAGTGGATTGAATTTTTACCTAAAAGCAATATTTTTAAAGTGTATCTTGCACCAAGATCAGATGGGATGGTTCCCTTCTATGCCTTTTCTTTTGACTACTCTCCACTAATGTCTTTTACATTCTCACTTTTTACTTTGGATTCCTAAAACGAACTTTTAGAAAATACAGTGACTTTTCTTTGAATTAATATATTAATTGACAAAAAAAGTTGTCACAAATTTTGGCATAAGTTTAGTGACGATAAAAAATTATTAAAATTGAAATGTGAGAATTGATCATGTGTTTGCAGGTACACACTATTGCTCTTCCTCTTTGAATACAGAGCCGCCGCCATACTGATCCAAACCCGCTTCCCCGGCCAAACGGCGGCCGCCATTACCAAATTTCGCATTGACAATGATGTCATATCACTAGACGGTCGGGACCCACTTTGCACCGACTCCGAAATCGACGACAACGGCCGCATCCATGTCCGCATTCGACGGTCCACCTCGTCCGCTCCCCCATCGTCTTCCATGGGGCTCACCCCCAGAGCATCAAATCTCTCCAATGCTGAAATCTTCTCTATCAACACCCCACACGAATTCGGGTTCGGGCACCGACCCGTTAGCCCACGTCTCTCGGGCTATGCTTCGTCGGATGCTTATTCACTGCAGCCTACTCCGAGGGCCTCAAATTTCAACGAATTGGATTTGACCACCGCAAGTCCGCAGACCGGGAAGATTTTCCGGCAGCCTTCTCCGGCGGTGAAAATGGTGTGGGAGTCGCCGGTGGAGGGACAAGTGTTCAGAGATGATGTTGGTGGTACGTAATTAATTAAGAACGCTAAGTCAAGTCAATTTTCTTGCTCCTGACAATGTTTTGTTTTGCATGGATATATTAAGGTGAAAAATAGGAAATATAAAACATTAAAAGGTACTAAATTTAATTATTGTTATTTAAATTAACGAAAGAAATGTACGACTAATCGAGGAATGCATGCAGAGAAACACAGCAGTGAGCATGATGAGTTTTGCATGTACATTTTTGTCACAAGGTTCTGAAAGCCAGCATGGTTCTTTGTCTGGACCAGACAAGAATTGACCTGACTACTGCATGCCCCCATGTAGTTTGCCTTGGGGGAATTCTAAAATCAGGACATATAAGATACACTGTATGGTTCCTGAATCACTCACTTTTTTAGTTAAGGGTTTCGATTTAATTGATATTTTGATGAGGTTGTGGGGACGAATTCTTCATTTTAGACAATAATTATGATTGAATCCAGATATTTTAACATGGTCTAGGATTTCTTTTAATCATGTTTAAACAGGATATTGTTACTATGGTTGTCACCTTGTCATTTCTCTAAAGGGGAAAAAATAAATAAATAAAAATGAAACCTAGCTAATATACGTTAATAAAAATAAAAATAAATATGCACTAATGGAATAGGAGCAAGTTTATATACCTTAAACCCTAAACTTAGTGTATCAAGATTTTTATTTTTAGATTCTAAATTTGATTTATGAATTTCAATATTAATTTATTGCAATAAAAATCCACATTTGAAATGTACTTTATAAACTTATAAAGAAGCTAACAATATTAATGAATTTAATAAAAATGATTTATATAGCTATCCCATATTATATATGTGGACCTAATTAAGTGAAACTCGCTTGTAACTCAAGCAAAACCAGCCTTTTTTTTTTTTTATGCTCTCGGATTCTTTTTTTGGAAATTATAGAGCTTTTTGTTTTTTATACTTAAGTTTGTAACTCATTACTCGCTTTATATTTGATTGCATTAATTATAATGTTTTTGATTGCTTTTACCTGTGCGATTGTTTTTCACAAAAGTCATATTACTTTTTGCCTTTATAGCTTCTTTTCGGAAAGTGCCTACTGCCTTCATAGACTAATCTCTCATTTCGTGCCAAAGAAAATAATAAATTTGTGTACTTGTAAATTTTAGATACTTTTTTTTTCCCCTTCCTAAACTTTAAACTAATTTTCTAGTTTCTTTGTTATTATTTTTGGGATAATTACTTTAACACCTTTAAGAGTCGACATATTTTTTCTCGATAAAATTTGACATAATTACAAAAAATATCACTTGTAATTTGAGTAATTACAATCATATTTAAAAATTTTAAGGAATCTAATTCTAACGTTAAGACAGATTTCGTTAAATTTTTCAACTGAACTCATTAAGACATGAAATGTTATAATTGTAACTCTTTCATACTACAAGATTTTTTTCTTTTTTTCCCCCCTGTAATTAGGTAATCTTGGAAGTTGGTGACATGATTTTTTCCTTTTTCCTTTCTTTTTTTTTCATTTTTTTCTTTCCACATTTTCTTGCTGTTTTTGGTGGGGTTAATTTGGCCTTGGGGATTGAATGTTAGTAGAAACATTGATTGGGAAGAAACTTTTGGTAATGGATTACATTATTGCAAAAAAGCACGTGTGTTATAATTGGGATTTGATATGTGGGATTTCAATCATTGCCCATTTTGAATTTAATGAAAGAATAAGACATTTTGATTATCTCCCCACTCCTTATGTTTCTTTGCCTCTCCCTCGTTTGTCAACTCTAGTGATTTATTTCTCCCCCACTTCATTTCCACTTTAATTATTTATATTTGATTGCCTCCACTTTTTAATTCCAAAGTAATTTACATCTGTAAAATTAATTAATATTTATTGCACTACAAAAATGATATGAGTGGTAATAAATCGTGAGGCAATTAATGTGAAAGTTATCAGCAATAATATGCATTAAAACAGCTTTCATGTTGTCATTGTTGTCGCTCATAATAATATATTATAGGTGACAATAATTATTAATTATTTTGTCACAATATAACTTGATATTGATAAAAATTAGTGTTTTAATTTATTAACATAAATAATTAGTGATATATGTATAGTGACATGATTTTTATTTTCAATAAGTTATCGTTAATACATGTGTGTTAAACACAATTTTTGTTACTATATATTTTGTTAAAAATATTATTATTATGACAAAATATAGTTTTTTTTGGTCACTTCTATTATAGTGTTTGTGACAATTTTCCTATTGACACTCAACTTTGTATTACTCATATTATATATTTTCAGAGAGTTAAAACTAAAACTTGTACCTAAACTTTCTATCTCAATTTACTTTTAATATCTAAAAATTTAAAATGTTTAGAAAAATAATATCATTTTTGCATTTATTTTGTTCGTAGCGTATTAATTTGAACAACGTGGCATAATGATGATATTTGTGAAATGAAGAGTTATTTATTAATAATTAATTTATTATTTTTCAGAGAAAGATCTTAGCTTCAGGGACTGCTCAAAAATTCAAGTGGAAGAGGGATCAGAAATGAAGGGCACAACAATTAGTCAGGAAATGCCACGTGCCCTCGTGATGCTAAGACTGATATTGATCGTTGTTGGAAGGAAGCTTTCACGCAATCCAAATACCTATTCCAGCGTCTTAGGCCTCTTATGGTCTCTAATCTCATTTAAGTAAGTTAATCTATTAATTAATCCCAAATCTATTTTGCTTTTTTCATGTGTTCATATGTATGTTGTTAACCAAAAACCTTGAAATTCGACACGTTTACGAAAAACCCCTCTGTTGATTTTTCAAAATAACAAATTTTTGTTGCAACTAAGATACATTTGTTAAATTTTTAAATTGATAATCAATGACCGGTGAAATCTATAAGTAGAGAATTAAACGTGAGGGGGATATTTATTGTTTTAAACAACAGGTTTTGTAAACTGACCAAACTTTAGGAAGTGTAATTGGAATTTTGCTTCAGCTTATCAAACTAAAGATAGAGTGTGTACTGATAATTATCCAAATCTAAATATGTGCTTTGGTAATTATGTCACACATATGTAATTATCACTTGAAATTATTATTTTGATAATTAACAATTGGTAAAATTTGTGAGGAATTAAACACGAAGGGAGTGTTTGTAATTTTAAAAGATAGATAGTGGGTTTTGTACATTGACTAGACTAATTTTGGAAATTAACCTTTTGTATATATGCACACACGTTTAAACTTTAGGCTAGGATCGTGCATTTGTCGTAAATGTCATCATTGTGAAGACATGTTTTAGTTTTTATCGCAAAGCTGCAACAGTCATGAATGTTTTCATTGTGACGACATATTTCAGTTTTATTGCAACATTGCATATCGCACTAAAATCGCCAGTGCTACTATAAAAATACATTTCATGTTCATTACAACATGATAATACATATCACAATTGAAACAAGCATGTTCATACATATGCTACATGAGTGAAAGAAATGAATGATTTAACAAGATTCATGGTTTGACATATGAACAGATGGAATGTGGGAATGCCAAGTCTGGTGAAATACTCAATCAAAATCATATCTGATGCAGGCCTTGGAATGGCCATGTTTAGCTTGGGTATGTATATCTCGATACAGTATTCTTCAAGTTATTTATTTCTCTTCAAATATAAATTCTAGAATTATTAATTAATTAATTTTAAAAATTAAAGAGGAAATTAAATTAAGTTGATGGGAAAGTGGGGCTGGTGCAGGGCTGTTCATGGCACTTCAGCCAAGAATAATAGCTTGTGGGACAAAAATGGCGGCGATATCAATGGCAATTCGATTTGTCGCTGGTCCCATTGTTATGTCTGCTGCCTCTGTCGCCGTTGGTCTCAGAAGTATTCATCTTCATGCTGCCATTGTTCAGGTGCTTTATTTCAACCCTAAATTTATTATATTCATATTTTAATTTTGATTCAATTATTAAGAATCTCATTTGATTTGTTTACAAAAAAACCTTTCTATAGTTTAAAATTATAAATACTTTCTTACGATTAAGACAAGCTGCTAAGATTTCCATATGAACGTTTAAAAACTGATGAAATCTATAAGGTGGAGACAAACGTGATAAAGTGAGTATCTATAATTTTAAAAGATAAAGTGACTTTTTTTCTTTTTAATTACTGATTCAAATTTTACGAGTTGTGGTAATTAATATCAATTTTTCATATACACATTTAATAATGTAAATTTAAGACTTTGTTAGATGATGTATCCTCAATATTTGGGTAATTAATTTTTTTGGAAATTTAGGCAGCTCTTCCCCAAGGGATTGTTCCATTTGTATTTGCAAGGGAATACGGTTTACATCCGGACATATTAAGTACTGGGTAAGTCATAATTACCCCTCAAAAATCAATTATATTGGGAAACCCTTCTGGTTTAAAAAGCTGATTAAAATGGCATTTCTCTTATTTTTGCAGGGTCATTTTTGGAATGTTGGTTTCTTTACCCGTAACACTTCTCTATTATATATTGCTGGGCTTATGAAGAAGCAAAGGGCAAAAAGTACCTTTTTTATTTTTATTTTTATTATTATTATTTTTTTGTTTTGGATCTGACTAGTTTCCTTACATGCTTTTAAATTTATGTACTCAGTACATATCTAACTCTAAATTGCGTAATTAATTTCTGCTAATGAAAATTATATATCACTGAACAAATTAGGCTGATTCATTGATTCCATGTTACGTATTTTTCCATGGTTGGGTCAAGTTTCATTCCCAGCAATATTGACGGTACAGCACCTCATGTTCAGTCCCTTCTTAAGAGTTTTAATTATTATTTTTTTAGTTAATTGTGAATTACTGAATTAGTATGTGATAAGTGTTGGAGGTCAAGGTGGAGCCTTTATATATTAATGAATAAGGAGTATTAGAGAGGTGATCATTCGAGAAGGTTTATACTATTACAATGGCCTCAACTACTTATATACAAAGAGCTGGATTAAGTACCCTGCAATACACTATAACATGGTAGCAAACTCATGAACAGTGATTGATCATTTTTTAATGATATAAGCGGTTAGTGCTCAAATTATATTATCAGCACCTTTACACATGACACCATCTTTAGAACTGTCATTGAGTGACTGTGTGTACAGCTCATACTTCTTCGACTCATGTGGGTCAGGGTAGGGTTCAATAACGGCCCGTACCAAAAGACGCGAATTTTGGCCATAAGAGGCGTAGAGCCATAGACCATGTACCTGATGGGTATTTTGGATATTTCATCTTTAATCTAATTTGTCCCACAATAGTATATAATAATATTACAGGGTGAATTTTGTTTTGAAGATTTTTAATTACTGAAATGTTGATACTTACTATGTGAAGTTTATGAATCTCTAAGACACTTAGTCGCATGATAGGAGTCTTGTTTTAGTTCACCATTTTTTTCAAAAAATATTGTTTATTGCATTAATAACAGAAAAAAAAAAATCTGAAAAAGAGAGGGCTAATATTTCTTGTGTTTTTGTATTAAAGAAACAATAAATAAATAAATATATTAACTCCGTTATGTGAGTTCAACTAAAATAAAATCTGAATTTATGGCATATTAGAAATTCGAATTCCAATTGTGTCATAAATATATTATTAATGATTATCTAGGTTGTATATATTCATTATCAATGATTATTTAGGGGAGATATATGTTACATGTCTATATATATAAATATATATATAATTAATGGGGCATTCTCAAGAAGCTGCACATATGGACCATATATGCATGACATTGTGGACCTAAATCCAAAATCGAAGCTCAAAATTTTAATTCGACTAATGAAACACTTGGACGCCAAACATGTCCTAAAACGGGCCCTTCGCTCTTTGATGGGCCAAATGGGCTTCCTTTGTAAAGTTTACTTAATACCTAACAGCCCAATACAATCATTCGCTGGCCCAAAAGTGACATAATTTTAGCCTGATCAAGTTTAATTACATAAAAATTGCTCATTTAGAAACAAGCAAAATCTACACTATGTAGAAAGTGTAAGACATTTGGATAGTTATCTTGATGTTGCGTCTTCATAAGTAATGCCTAAGATGATCCTTAATATTAATTTACACAACCCAGTAAAAAGTCTGTTCACTGATTTATAATCACTTTTGTATTTATATTAATATCTTAATTTTTTTTAGTTATTAAATTTACACAAATCAATTCTATATTATGCTTTGATATCAATCTATGTACACGCATTGAATGTATGCTATACGTTAACTGGATAACTATGCATTGAATGTATTCTCACTTCACATGGAAGACAAGGAACGAACATGCACGTGGAGAAGAATGGAACATTTATTCACTAGAATGCAAAGGACACGCAAAAACAACTGCTGAAAAAGTGAAAAAGGTCCTATAATGTATGGACCAAGAAAATGACACTTGTAACTGCATGGTGTAAAGTTTCAACTTCCATGTATGGTTTTGAACCCAAAATATATCCGAATGAGATTATTTTTCTCGCACTACTCTAGCGGTGGGAACGTTAAAACTTCCACGTACCTTAATTATGCCACCTATTTATTAATCTACGTATTCGCACCAACATATACCATCAGTCTCGCCCACACACACACACACACACACACACACACACACACACACGGAGTGATCAGTGGAAAAGAGAGAATACGAAATGTCTAGCACTGAGGGTCAAGTTATTCGCTGCAAAGGTAATTTCTTGATCATGTTCATCGCTGATTTTGAAGATTATCTGTGTTTTGATTAAACTCTTTTAGTGGGTTTTGTTGATTGTTGCTCACAAATGATCGGAGGTAGGAATTTTTTTTTATTTTTTATTTTTTTATTTGTTGATCTCTCTGCTTTTGAAATTTGGGTTGATATGTTTTTGTTTCTGGTGTTGTATAAGTTAGCCTGAGTTTGATTTGTTGTCTTTTGTATTATGATTAAAATCGGTTTTGCAAATCGGGGTTCAGACAGTTATTCGAATGAGTTACATTAATTATGAGTTAGTTTTAAATATTTTTTAGTAATTCTGGTTTATGAATGATCTGGGATTCAATAATTTGTGATGTAGCCGCCGTGTCATGGGAGGCCGGGAAGCCTCTGGTGATTGAAGAAGTGGAGGTGGCGCCGCCGCAGAAAATGGAAGTTCGTTTGAAGATTCTCTTCACCTCCCTTTGTCACACTGATGTTTACTTCTGGGAAGCCAAGGTTAGGATTGTTAATGAAATCAAGCGAAACATTACTTAGCAAGTTTGTCTGAATGTTTTTATTCAGCTCTGCAAAATGTTTGTATTTTCATGGAGTTTTAAAGATTGTGCTTGAGGGAATCAATATTGAAGAAAATTAGAACGAATATGAACAATTTTAATAGGTTGAACATGATCACAGCTTGAGTAGCTTGATCTCTGTATACATATTTTATTATTTTTAACTAATTGAGTCGAACTGGACATTGACTTTAATTCTTATCAGATGTCAAAAAGAAAAATGTATTGAAGGCTTTTCAATTTTTATGTTTAACGAATCGAACAAACTCTCTTTAAAATTAAAATTGATTTCGAGTATATTTTGAGTCGATTACAAGTCGCTTTTGAGTTGGGTATCTAACAGTTCGATTTACTTTTCAGCCATCTTAAAGAAACTTCTCATTCCTTGATTTCAACTAGATTAGCACGCAAAAAAATATAATTAATCACTGTCCTGACTTTCAATTCACCTTTTATACTCCCATTACAGGGACAAACACCTCTGTTTCCCCGCATTTTTGGCCACGAAGCTGGAGGGTAAAGTTAATTTATCTTTGAATTTAAATTATGATTGGAAAAATGATAGAAAGATTCTCATTGTCTTGTTTCTTGAATGTAGAATTGTAGAGAGTGTAGGAGAAGGCGTCACGGATCTCAAACCTGGCGATCACGTTCTTCCCGTGTTCACTGGTGAGTGCAAAGAATGCCGTCACTGCAAATCATCGGAAAGCAACATGTGTGATCTTCTGAGAATAAACACGGATAGAGGGGTTATGATTGAAGATGGAAAGACGAGGTTCTCTAAAGATGGCCAGCCGATTTACCACTTTCTTGGAACTTCAACCTTTAGCGAGTACACAGTCGTGCACGTTGGCTGTGTTGCCAAGATTAATCCGGAAGCACCCCTGGATAAAGTTTGTGTTCTCAGCTGTGGAATTTCCACAGGTCGGGATTCATTCCTATATATTTCTATGTATTGTGTTATCGAGTCTTGCACTATGATGAAGTAGATATTATAGTTTAAACATGTATTTTCTTTATTGAGTTTGTGATTTTGGGCTTGAAGGACTTGGTGCGACTCTGAATGTTGCTAAACCGACAAAGGGTTCGAGTGTTGCTGTTTTCGGGTTGGGGGCTGTCGGCCTTGCGGTGAGTGGTTTTTAGTGGTTCACACGTCACACTTTTCAGTTTAGTTCAGATCCTCTGTCCCAATACATGTCTCTTTACTTATTTCATTGTACACATACATGACTTCTAAAAATATCTAGTTGTGGATACAAATGTACTTGGCATGCTGTAGTGCAACAGAATAGGAGACAAAATATTTATTGAAATAGAGAATCTGAAATGCATGGTCTTGCGTGTTATGTGTTTTGAACGTACGATTCATTCTACTTTCTTGGTTTCAGGCTGCTGAGGGGGCTCGAATTGCTGGGGCTTCGAGGATCATTGGGGTTGATTTGAACCCGAGTCGCTTCAACGAAGGTTCCTCAGTTATTCAATACTTTTGGATGTACCATTTGATGAATTCACACAAATGATTATCAACTAATTACTAGCTTTTCTTTTCAACAGCAAAGAAATTTGGTGTAACTGATTTTGTGAACCCAAAGGATTATGACAAGCCAGTTCAACAGGTTGGTCTTTTTTTTGCACATAAATAGGTTGTTGAATGCAGATAAATGTTTCCCTTATCTAGTGAACTAATTCTCTTAACGTTGTACTATCAGGTGATAGCGGAGATGACTGATGGTGGAGTCGACCGTAGTGTCGAGTGCACTGGAAATGTCAACGCAATGATATCCGCATTCGAATGTGTTCATGACGTAAATATATCTTCCACACTTCTATTCCCATTTCATAGACTGCATGTCAGTTATTCATATACTCATTTTCTCTTGTTGATCACAGGGTTGGGGTGTCGCTGTGCTCGTTGGAGTACCGAACAAAGATGATGCATTCAAAACTCATCCCATGAACTTTTTGAACGAGAGGACTCTCAAAGGGACCTTTTTTGGTAACTATAAGCCTCGGAGCGATATCCCATCCGTTGTGGAAAAGTATATGAACAAGGTAAAGATTATGCATTTCGAGTACAATATCCATATCTCAACTAGTTTTCCAGTTAGGTTTGAAGCCAAGAATATAATTATATCAACAATCCTTCAGGTTTGTCCTAATCACGATAACATCTCATGTGGTTTGGGGAATTATTATATCACCTACTTACTGTCAGTTCAGTTGACAAAGGAAGTGTTAATCATGAGTCGTTATATTTTTCGCCAGTTAAACTAACGACACAGGACTTCCTTTTGTAAATTTTGAAATCACAAGGGACATTATTGTAATTAGTCAACTAATTGAGACCTTCATGTACTGTAATATGAGATGAAACACTTATTAAAATGCACTATCAAAAGTGCCATTTTTCATCAAGTTCTCATATGCAATTTTAAGGTTTTAGACACACTAATTGCATCAAACTTATATTTTCTCGTACCGCAGGAGCTCGAGCTGGAGAAATTCATCACCCACAAAGTTCCTTTCTCAGAGATCAACAAGGCTTTCGATTACATGATGAAAGGCGAGAGTCTCCGTTGCATGATCGCCATGGAGGATTAAGAATTAATATTAACTGCATAATTAAGGTGTAGTATACGCAATAATAGAATAGTATTAAGAGAGTGTCATTATGAAATAAGAGTTTAGGACAAGGTTGTCCTGACATTTTGAATGTTGAGTTTGTTTCATGTACTCGTTGTATCCGGTGTTTTCTTGTATGTAGTTGTGCAATTATGTTATATTTTGTAGTTATTAGTATAGGGCTTGAAATTGGTGATGGCCATTGTTGAGATGTTTGTGGAGGAGTCCATCGTGGCTGTATTCATCAATGATTATTGTTGAGTCGTATTGAAATGTATGGAGTTTATATGAATTAAAACGATGTTTACTAGAATTTTTAGTTTTTATATTAATTTTAGCAATTTCAGCTGAGGAAAGAGTAAAAGTAATTAGAAATATTATTTTATTTTGGTTTGTGCTTCAGTGAAATTAGAATAAAGAGTTGGAGATATGTAGTTATTTTGGCAACTTTTTTTGAAATATAAATTTATGAAGCAAGTGGAATATAATTGAATATAATGTGACATATATTTAAAATATGAAATAAAAGATTAAATATTATTCTAAAACACAGATTCAATTTGTAAAATCATGCACTTTATTTCCAATTTAAAGATGTTGAAGGACATTATAGAAAAAAGATGTTGAAAGAAAAACTCATACAAAGTTCTAGTGCCACTTGCTAAAATACATGCTATTACATTCAAAAAAAATCCGTCCCCACCATATGAACTCTAATCCACGCTCTACAAAATCACTTCCTTATGAAAGATCCAACTAAATCTCAGCCTCTGTGGCTCCACCTTCTTGGCTCGTTC
>JACFYI010003651.1:1595648-1620937 GCA_014898755.1 Handroanthus guayacan
AGCAGCAGCAACAGCAGCTCCTCCTGTCCCGGCAGTCTTCTCAGGCTGCTGCGGCAGCACAGCTTTTTCAGCAACAAAGGCTTATGCAAATGCAACATCAGCACCAGCAGCAGCAGCTTCTGAAAGCCATGCCTCAACAAAGATCCCCGCTACAACCACAGTTCCAACAGCAGAATTTGCCTATTAGGTCCCCTGTGAAGCCAGTCTATGAGCCTGGAATGTGTGCACGAAGGCTGACACATTACATGTATCAGCAACAACACAGACCTGAAGTAAGATGCTGCTGTTGAATTAGGTGTTTATTTATTGATATATTTGCTTTTTCTAGAAAAGGAGAATGGAGTGCAGTCTCCTGGTCAATACGTACCATTGGTCGTTAATTAATGCAATTGCTTCATAAAAAAATTAATGCAATTGCTTGAACTTATTTTGTAGGACAACAACATCGATTTCTGGAGGAAATTTGTAGCTGAATATTTTGCACCCAATGCCAAGAAAAAATGGTGTGTTTCGATGTATGGAAGTGGTCGCCAAACGACTGGAGTTTTCCCCCAGGTCTGTTGGATTACAGACTTGACAATGAATTGCTTCTGCGGCGCTCTCGTTATTCAGTTTATGGCATTATTTGTACTTTTTTCATTGTTACTACATTTGATGTTTAAACTAAACCTTTTGATCTCGTCAAAAAATAATTAATAATTACATTACCGGATCTTGTTTACTTTCACAAAATATTGTTCACCTATTGATTTTTTAAGTCTTATGTATGCAATGTGACAATTTCGCTTTGTATGTAGGATGTTTGGCACTGTGAAA
Organism: Handroanthus guayacan; assembly: GCA_014898755.1. Classification (NCBI taxonomy): domain Eukaryota; kingdom Viridiplantae; phylum Streptophyta; class Magnoliopsida; order Lamiales; family Bignoniaceae; genus Handroanthus; species Handroanthus guayacan. The sequence goes on from JACFYI010003651.1 coordinate 1,596,465, forward strand.
TTTGCAACCGCAAGCCCGGCCGCGGATTTGGTGCGTTCCTCTCTAGGTTTTGCAACAATATGTCTCAATTTACCTATTGTTTACTTCTTTGCTGCTCTGTAAGGTTGTCATGGTTTCACATGCTCTTGCTCTGGGGTTCTTTCTGGAATACTTGCTCCAAAATGTCAGTTCCATCCCCCACTCACACCCTAATAGTGCCCCACCAAACAAAAATAGTTTTTGGAAAGGAAGAAAATGAAACTAAATAGACAGAGAAGAAAAACTATTAAAGCATCTAACAGTAAATTTTTGTTTCTGTTAGAGGCAACTGTTGAGGTGCTGCCCAGACTCTTCAAAATAAAATATGAAAGTGGGACTTTAGAAGAATTGCTCTATGTTGATATGCCTAGAGAGTATCAGAATGCCTCTGGGCAAATTGTTCTGGACTATGCAAAAGCCATACAAGAAAGCGTGTTTGAGCAACTTCGCGTTGTTCGTGATGGTCAGCTTCGAATTGTGTTCTCTCCTGATCTCAAGGTAACAATATGGGTACAGTTATGCCTTTTGCTGTTCTATATTTATAGAGCTGCTATTTATTTTGTGTTTTATGGATTAATTTATAGATATGCTCCTGGGAGTTTTGTGCTCGACGTCACGAGGAGCTTATTCCAAGGAGATTGCTGATTCCTCAGGTTAGCAATTTGAAACTCAGATTTAAATTGCTGTTGTGTGATACGATTAATATTGTTTGGAACCTACCTCACTTCATTGATCTAAATTGCAGGTTAGCCAACTTGGCACTGCTGCCCAAAAATATCAGGCTGCTACTCAGAATGCGTCACCCAGTGTGTCTGTTCCAGAGCTACAAAACAACTGTAATATGTGAGTTTCAGTTATTTGTCTCCTCTCTACGGATCTTGATTTGCCTCTATGCAGTGTGTATCTATTTATTAATATATATTCACACACACACACACGCATGCATATATATATATTTTACTGGAGAGTTGATTTCTAACTATGAAGTGCACTGGTGCATCAACAATTTGTTGTTTTATGTGCATCTGATGTTTAATTTGGAAAGCTCTGCATGTCAATTATTAAAACATAAAATAATAATAATAATAATAATAATAATAATAATAATAATAATAATAATAATAATAATCAAGCTCGCGGTCCTGGAAGATTGCCCTAGGGACAATGATTAGATGATTGTTCACTATTTTTATTTTGACTGCCATGTATCTGCTCGGCAGAACTATTGCGGAAGCAAGAGTTTGTTTAATTGAAGCTTAATGCTGAACTTCTACTTCCAATTTATGGTTTCGAGGCCTTTTCTGGATTAGTTCGGTGGAAATGAAATTGGGGAGACTGCCTATTATTAGGTCATGTATGGAACAGTGACATTGTATTGATTACCTAGTCATGGAAGACCATTCATGGGCTGCATTGCAAGAATAGGAATGGAATTTGGTGTTTAGCTAGTGTAATTTATTATTACTGACGACAAGTCCTCTTCTTGTATACGCTGAGTACTAGTTACTGGAATATGGTTGATGGTTTTCAGTAAATGGTAGAGAAGTTCATGTAGAGAATGCGACCAGAATATGTAACTACACTTGGTTAGAAGATTGTTATTCATAGTCATGGCTATTCAACTTCATCTGTGAAATCCACTTGTTTTTGGTAACTTCAAAACAATGAAATCTACTAATGGGTTAATGATCAACTATGTTTTTGTTACCCTCAGTTACTAATTGCTCTCTACATTTGTTGTTAATTTTTCCATTTTCTCCACCAAGAAGCTTAAGAAGTGCAATTGTGAAGCAAAATTGTTTGAAGTATCAAACCTTGGCAATCCAATCAATTATATAAGACTATTTTACAAGCTTACCAATTTATATTTTTAACTATTTTTTCATATATCTATTGCTAGTTTTCAAGATAAATTTCTGCATTTGTCTTTTGGAATTCTCATAAGCATTTCTTTGTGTGCACAAGGGAAATACAGTAGCATTAAAAGAAACTCTGTCCGGGAGAAAGAAACTACTCAATTTGTTATTCCAAACTTACTGTGTTGTAGAGTACAGGGATGTACTTGTCTAGTTCCCTTTACATGCTATGGAAACACTCTTTTGATTATTGACCTGCAATTTTACTTTTTCAGGTTTGTTGCCTCTGCTCGTCAGCTGGCTAAAGCTTTGGAAGTGCCATTGGTAAACGATTTGGGATATACGAAGAGATACGTGCGATGCTTGCAGGTAATTCGCTTTCTGCTTGCCATGTCCTTTTCAGCAGTTGAAAACCATGGTTGAGTTCGGACTCTAACCATTTGGTAGGGTTACAAGAGTAGTAGCTCAGCCTATGTTAGGTTCTGAAAAATAATATTCTTCAATAATGAAAAAGCTACTACCGCCCTTAATAATAAAAAATAATTGAAAAAAATACTACTGTCCTTTCCTAGTTGACTTCTAATTTTTGGCGAGTGTGCCATTCTACTAATTTCTTCTGGACTGGGGATGATAAGTTTTCAATTGCATGAAAGAATTGCTATTAGTAGTTTTTTACTGGTGAATTATTTCAATGTTAACATTGCAGATATCAGAAGTGGTAAATAGCATGAAAGATCTTATTGATTATAGCCGTGAAACTGGTGCTGGTCCTATGGGTAAGCTTGATTCCTCCCTCACAATCCTTTCCACCTGTTTTGTTTTAAGCTGGATAAATCAACCTGGTGGAGTGCTTCAATGACCTTTCATACCTATTAGTTGCAAGAAATAAAGCTTTTGGAACCATGATAAGGTTTGTTCTGCATTTCATTTCATCTCCGTGATGGGCAACTAGAAACTCCGAATGAATAGGATGTATTGCAGTCTGCGGGTGTTGAGGTTCTTGTGTAGTTACAAGGGATTATTCCCAACTGCTGTCTGTGGAATTCCTGTCTACATGAGATTCCTTACATTGATTTTGCTGACCAGAATTTTAAATACCATCTTGTTAGGAATGTTACTGCAGTTAATTTTGTTAAGCATCTCATCATTAATTTCATAAGAGTCGATTTCATGCCATCTACTTAAAATGCTGGAGGCCTCACTTTTACTAAGGTCGATACTGTTTGCAACTGTTGGTGTTAACACATTTGCATTCATTTATTGCAATTATGTCACTACTGCATTTGCAAGATTGCTTCATATATGACTGGCTATTGTTAATTTTTTCTTTCCAGAAAGCTTAGCTAAATTTCCTCGGAGAACAAATCCTTCACCTGCATTTCAAGGTCAACCTCAACAACCTGAGGGTCAGCTACAGCAGCCGCAGCAGCAGCCGCAGCCAACAATGGGTCAGAACTCGAACAATGATAGTTCTGTCCAGGCTGCGGCTATGCAACTTCCTTCTACAACTGGCACGCCAAGTGTTAATAACACTATGAACTCAACGCCCACAACTTCATCTACTAGTACCATTGTTGGGCTTCTGCATCAAAGCTCAATGAACACTCGACAGCAAAACCCAATTTCCGGTGCAAACAGCACTTATGGAGGCAATAGTGTTCAGATGCCATCGCCAGGTTCATCCAGCGCCGTGCCGCAGACTCATCCCCCTCCATCCCCCTTTCAATCTCCAACACCATCAACCTCTAATAATCCACAACAGCCAACTTCACATGGTAGTTTATCGGGAGCTCACATGAACTCAGTGAATTCACCAAATGTTTCAATGCAGCAACCTGCTCTTTCCAGTGATGCAGATGCAAACGATTCACAAAGTTCTGTCCAGAAAATTATTCATGACGTGATGATGTCTTCACAGCTTGGGGGGAGTGGTATGATTGGTGTGGGGTCGATGGGTAGTGATGTGAAAAATGTTAACGGAATGTTGTCGACAAATAGTAATGCTGGCATGAATGGAGGCAATATTCTTGTAGGAACTGGAGTAGCCAATGGCAACCCAGGTATCAGTGTTTCAGGGTTTGGGAGCGTTGGGAATGGGCTTGGCCAATCTGCCATGGTAAATGGGATTCGAGCGGCCCTTGGGAGTAACTCTCTCTCTATGAACGGGAGAGTAGGCATGACAGTGACACGAGAACAGGGCATGAATCCCCAGCAGCAGGATATAGGTAACCAACTGCTTACCGGTCTTGGGGCTGTTAATGGTTTTAATAACCTTCAATATGATTGGAAGGCATCGCCCTGATAGGTTTATAATGTTATTCTGGTGTTTGCCTTAAAGTAATAGCTGTTTGTGCAGCATGGAAAAGCAGGAGTTCCCTTTGGTTGGGAAGTTGGAAGTGCATAATGAGGAAAAGATAAATGGTTTGGAATCCCTGTTGCACTAATATCAAAGAAAGGAAAACCGTAAAGCATGGCTTTTCTTGATTGGAATGTTACATCATCCTGATGTTCTAAAATTACTCTAACTTGAAAGTGCACTGGTTTGTGACAGCTTTCCATCTGGACTAACTGTTTTAAGGGGAAACGGCAGGAGTGACCCGGCCAACAGAATTCACATTGTATCTATCCTTGAAGTGCCCTTCTCTCGATGGTGTCGGTGAATTCTTATATCTGCTGAGCCTCTCCATCCATATGTGAGTGTATATAGTTTGGATTGCCTTTAAGCCAAGTTTATTTGTAGAATTTCCAACAGCTGCTCAGAATTTGTTTACAATCGCTTGATTCCTATAATCATCTTTTATCAGCTATAGAAATCTTTTCTAGTTTCTACAGGGTTTTGAGTAACCCCCCGCCCCCGACCCCCAACCAAAAGAAACAGTAGAAAAGAGAGGGAGGAAAAAACAGAAAAAGAACCATAAGGTAAGCAAGAAACATGAAATCTCCATGTAAGAGGTAAGAGGTGTTCTGATAATTATGACAAACTTCAAGGGTGTTGAGGTTATTATCCCAAAAAATTTACTTGTGAAGAACCGCGTGTTTCACACGTTTGGTGGCTCAAAGTATATTATGAATCAATTTGTACTACAAACACTGAGTGGGTAACCTCAACTTGGAAAGGATAAGGATGATTCTATCCTCAATCCAAGTTGGATTTGGACAAGTTAGTTCATTGGCGTATTGTGTGTTAGGTATTATCCGGGAGGCAGGAGGCTTATTTGTCTGCTTAACCAACTACTATTGATGTTTTGCGTTTGGTTCCATGTGGAAAGGATAAGATGTTTTTGCCTAACCATCAGAGAAAAGCTTATTTGAAAATGATTGCCTTTTTCTGTTCTCTGATAATTCTTAGACTGAGGTATCACTCTAATTAATACTGGTACAAGGATAAACAGTTTATAATACAGGAAGTGAGGTAACTACTGAATGATACACAGCCAAGATTCATATGGTTTTTGCAATGAACTGTTGTATACAGAACTGAAGTACAGCTGAACAACTACAAATAAACGGGATAATCACTGAAACACCATTTGAGGTTTGATTATTTATCATTATATTTTTAATCATTAGTGGGGCTGAACTAATGGAATTATGTTAAAAAAATTTGAAATATTATGAGTAGATTCTTGAACAAGGGGCTGCAATTGGAATTATAAGTCAATGCAGGGGTATAATTATATCATGTATTTTACAGTGAAAGTGTAATGGTAATTGTTTTGGTAAAATTATCCAGATTTTAGGAGACATCCCGATAATTACGTTAAACTTAACGAGTTGTTGAGGTAATTATTCCAACAGGCAGATTTGCCTTAAATATATGCCCGATAAAATGATATGCACGGCAGAATTCATCTCCACCTGTGAATGTACTGTAGCATTCGTTCATTTAGATCAATATCACAAATTGCACAGTAGATATGCCCCATTCCACGCAAGCTACGTTAGAAACAAAATTCTTAACCGTTTTCATCCTTTATTCTACAGCACATCACCATGTTGGATCTTGAATTTCAGGAAGAAAAATTAAAATAAATCTGTGCTCCTAGTACATCACCATTATGTATGGATCTTGGGTTTTAACGAGAAAGATTAAAAAATTAAAATATAAAAATAAAAATCATGTGCTCACAATACATAAGCATTATATCGTGATCTTGGATTTTAGCGAGAAAAATTTAAGAAAATTGCATGCTCATAACATCTTGATTTTTCTCCCTAAAATCCAAGCCCAAAAATAACACATACAAATGTTCAGCAAGATCAGATAAGCAAAAGTCAAAACTACAAGCAGAAACATAACATAGTTAGTTTTGAAGTCCTACGTGACATGAAAGCAAGCTAATAAACCAAATCTTGTCTCTTTTCCAACTACATATGACCTCATTTATTACCTCCATGCTGAACAAACTATCAATGTTTTCCCTTCCCATCCAAAATGGAGTGCACCTCTCTCCTCTTTCACTTTATACCTATCTGAGTATTGCTTTATGAACTTCCTTAGTTCATCCTGCATATCTTCACTGATAGGGCAAGGCGTGAAACCGGCCATGACCATCCTCGCTCTCCATTTTCCAGCTACCTCAAAACGCTCGATTCTTTCTGGTCCCTCACAGGCAACAACATTGATAATATCCCTTGCCAAACAGTGTTTCTCTACATTGATCCGGTCTTGGCTATCCCTTGTAAGAGTTGCATCGATAGAATCGAAAACAGCAGAGTAGTAATCATAGGCTTCGGCAAATCTTTGCAAGAATGCAGAGGTGTTTGTGTTCACCTCTTGTTCAACAACAGTCATTAGTTTCGGTTTCATGCTTTTCACCATCCGAAGAAGCTGGTCCCGTAGGTTTACAGTCGATACACTCTCATCGGGCAAGTGATGGAGCTGGAATGCAAAGTTCACCACAAGGGCTTCACCGGGCAGGCAGTTGAGTATTGATGGTGACACTAAAGCAGTTTCTGCAGCAACTGCTTGGAACTCGAACGAGAGGTGAAGATCATCTGCAAGTTGTTCAAGTCGCTGTCCAATAATCTTGAGGCCTCCCACAGCTCGTCGAACTGATTCAGGGTCGTCCACCCCAGTTAGCCTTACATGGGGTCGATTTCCAGGACTTCTAGCCAGTGTTTGCAGCAGTGTATAATACTGACTCCCTTGGTTGATATCGAAATCTATGATATGAACTCTCTTTTCATCTTTAAATGCCTCTAGAATTGCGCCATTTGCTGCCATGAAGCCAAATCTAAAGCATGGACATACTTCAAAGAGGATTTGCATCGCAGAAAGTCGATCAGAAGAAGGAGGCTCTTTGCATTTTAGTGCACTGTAAAGCCCTCTTCCTGATGTAGCCATTCGAGCTGCCAGGGATTCTACCATGTAAGCTGCAATCCGTTCTGAAGGATCTCCATGAATTGAGACCTGCTGACGAAGCATGTTTATCATGTATGTTGCTTCGTCAAAATTTCCATTATGGACCGCTGCAGCACATTCAAAAAGCAAGTTCTTCAAGGATCGAGGAGTGGACGTTGATATTTCCTTGCTGCTTATGCTACTGAGACTAGAATCTGAGGACGATGATTCTTCATGATCATTATTGTCATCAAGAAGTGCCTTCTCGAGTTCTTGAAGCTTTAGTCTCATCTTATCTTCATCACAATCCACATTCTCCGGAGTTCGACTATCAAAATCTGATTCAAAAGCGAATTCATATGCAGCAAGTGTTGATGGCACTAAGGAGGATTCTGGCCGGTGAAAGGGATTTCCCTGGACATCAAAATTGGATTGTGAGTCAAGGAAGTACTTTGGATCGTAACTCTCAATTCCATGCGATCCAGTGGTGTATATCATCCTATGATCGTCTGAGTTAAACATCGACGTTGATAGACCTGAGCTGTCGTTGCCATCCTTCATTGAGTAAAGGTCGCAGCTCCTAAACAACGCAGCAGATCTGACTAACGACATGGTTCACTCGTGATACGCAGTGACAAGAACCAAAGATTGTCTTTCAAAGAAGGTTCTAGATGTTTCTCTAGATAAAAACTAAGTTGTAATGTCTAAGCGAATAGCACTCCGTCGTTGGATTCCTGTAATCACCATTGTAAAAAACAATATGAAGCAGGTGAAGGAAACTTCAATTCTGTTGAAGTTTAGGACATAACCGAACATCCTATGTTTAAACATGTTATCTTGAGGAGGACCAAATGTTATCTTTGTGTTCCCTTCTATAACGAAGATATCACGTGTCGTGTTTCATTACCTATTCCGTCAAATATATGATAAGAGTATTGATATTTTCTTATTTAAAATACGGTTGGAAAATCATATATGCCTTGCAAATATAGTCAATATCGAAAAATACACTGCATACAAGTTGAATAATTTAACTTCTCCCAAGTAATCTAGCAATAACAAAAAAGATGGGATTACTCAAAAGTAAGCTGTCCTCTACAGAAACAAACATCTAAGTTTAAGCATATACCATAGCACACAAGCACAAACATTTACAAGCCAAAAAGGGCAACAAATATCCATTTACCTTTAAATCCAAACGGGGAATAAGCAATCTTTTTAGTATGAACTTCAGAATAGGGTTTGAAGGAAAAAAGTACCAGAAATGATTATTGACAAACATGTGGTAAACTAAGACAACCCTCGAACTAAATAGACCTTTTTATGCAATCCTTTTTACCCTAAGAAAAATATGCAGGGTTAATAAGCAAAAAAGGACCAAATCAGAAGTCCAGAGGAAGAGTAATAATAAAGCTTGAAACTTCACAAACAAGAAACAAGACAACCATTACCAAAAGAACACATCATTATATAAGAACCGAACGAAATTTCAAGATAAGAGAACATTCCAAGAAAATTCAAAATCTTCTGGAAAATCTAGAAAGAGAGTGAAAGGGAACTTACCACCACTATTTTTTTCCTCTTTCCTTTCCTTTTCTTGGAGAAAAAATGCTTTAACTTTGATTGCCTAACCTATATATATATATATATATTGGCCTTGCCTTTATATTGTCGCATTCTTGTTTGTACTTAACTTGCACTTGCATGGCTAAACCTTTGACTCAGATGGTAAATGAAAGGCTTGTGTAATACACTTCTATACATGTCAAGTGCACGATCTCCACATTCGTGTATTTTTATAATGAAATATTTATTACATTTAATATTTATTTAAAATAAAAAAAATAAAAAATAAATTAAATAATATTTTAGAATAGAAAATCCTAGTCAGATGTGATGTTTTCTACTTTAATATATACTTAGATAATTATAAATAATTAAATTATATGTGCCTCTAATTTACTATTTTCTTTTAACCAATAAAGATAGATTTTATACCACTAGAAAATTATATATTAGAAAAAATATAGTGAACCAGAAATAAAGACCATATTTTAATCTTGAACAGCCAAAAAAAAAAGAGGGTAGGGAGAACATGGACATATGCGCGTGTTTAATATCTAAAGAACTTATTAGTACATGATTATAGTGATATTTTCACTTTATTAATATCTAAATAAATTACAAAATCTTTTATGTGGTCCGTGACGTTAGAATGACATGGGTACAGTTGCTTAATGTGCTAAAAAACGCGATTGAATTCAATTGAAAACACGTCTTCGCATTCCGCGTGATCGAACTTCAAAAGCGTGTCCTTCTGGAAAATGATAACAAAGTGCCCTACCGGCCTGTCCACTGAGTTTCTCTGGCACGCGTATAGGGGCAAATGAGTCAACTCCCACTCAATTATTTCTTGAAAATTCAAGTATATTTGATTTTATTATTATGTGCGTAACTAGTTTTTTTTTCTGTCAAATTGCATCACAATAAATTATTACATTGACATGATGGTTGACAATATTGTTTGTATATATATATATATCACTATATATTGTATAAAGATGTATACATCAAACCTGATAACTTAAATATATATATAGTAATAACTAGGACTTATGAAAAATGCTTTGAAGGAAAAATAAATATATATATATATATAAATATATTTTATAATAAGGAGTACTAACAAATATTTAAGTTGTGCTTTTAAAGAACGAAACTTTTCCTAGAAAAGTTACCAAACATGAGTTGAAATGGTCAAAATATGTACTTCCCACATTTCTTCCATATTAGTGTGAAATGAATCTTTTGATAACAATATTTAGTTGGGTTCAACTTAACAAGTGTATGGTTTAAAATGATATAGTGAGGTTGGGCTTGTAACTCTTGATAAGATCGGATTTTGGAATGATCTCCAAAATTTATAGGTGGATAAAGAATGATTTACAAACAAAAGTCGTTAACTTTACAAATATAACTTTCTATAATAATTCTCTGATACTTAAATCAATTTGGGTCGTGATATGTGGTAATAAGATAGTAAAAATAAGAATGTGGGCTATTGAATAGTACAAATTACATCATTTATCACAAAAGACGTATTTATAATATATAGTTTTATGTTTAGGAACTATAGATTGTAATTTTAGGTCACGTTAGATTTAATCACATTTTAATAAAAGACGTGAATCCTTGAATAATAACGTCATAAAGTCCACCTTCGAGGACATTTTGTTGGGCATTTTTCATACTTATCTCATATCAAGACTAATAAAATTTTCATTATGGGAAGGTGGAAAATTATCTGAACCGTACATATCCAAGACAATAATTTTCCAAATATCAAGTCATGGTCAATATAAACATATATTGCTTTCTTATCCAAAAAGAGAAGTGCCACTAGTGGGAATTTGTGCAAATCTATCCAAATCAACAATCAAGTTATGTGCAAAAGTCTTTTACTTTCGGTGACAACCCCAAAAAACCATTAGAAATACGTTGGAACTATAATGAGTTGCATGATTTTAGGGATCAACTATTTAGTCAAGTGGTTAGGAACGTGATTTATTAGGTCAATGACTCCAGTTTGAATCTTACTTGAAATATCCTCCCTTTTATGTGCCCATTGTAATCTCAAATATATATATATTATAAGGGGTGAAATTTAAATTAAGGGGTAAAATTTGCGCTTGTAACTCATTTCCTATCACAGTGGCCCAAGTTAGATCGAGGCCTAAAACCCCCTGAATTTGTTCTGGTCCAAGTTTCTTCTTAATTTTGGGTTAGATTTGTGGATAATACAATAAATTAAGCTTTTAATTTGTGGTACATATTCTTTCATAAATTTAACGTGTTATGTTTTTTATCATATAATTTAAGTTTTATTAACATGCTTAATGCATGCATGCCAAATTGTTGGGCGTCTGTACCTATTTATTTATTTTTTATTAATTTTTTGGATACATTTTTTTATACATTTTTTCAGATGTCATATATATATATATATATATTATAGAAAGGAAGTCACTTTTAACTCGAATAATTAACTGGCCCCATTCTAACCACATCAATGTCGAATACTTTTTTTTAGAGAAAAGTGATTACATTCAATCATACATTAATATTATTATGTATTTTAAAGATTAAATACATGACCTAAACACTAGTCAAATTCTTCAAACTATCATTCGATGGATAAATACTACCATTATGGGGTAGACAAACCCATACACTATTGGTGGAATTCGAACTTGCACCTTTTCAATAAAAAAGGGGGAGACGATATCATTTCATTAAAAAGAATGGTGGTACATCAATGTCGAATTCACAAGTCCCACATAAGTATGCCTATTAATTCGGTATTTATTTTAATAGCTCAATCAAATTATCGATCCAAAGTTATAATCACATTATTTGGGATATAATTGTATAGAATTAATACTTCTCTTTGGGAAAAAGAAAAAAAAAAAGTTAGCTAAACCCTCACTATCTTAGTCCTACATACTTCACCTTTATTGAATTTATTTTAGAGGTTTTGTTAACTGAAAACGAGTGGCAATCTCTCAAGATGATATGAGGAAAATACCAACTAACTTGAACTATTAATTAGTAATTTTGGATAAAATAAGGGTTGGTAATAACTAAGTTTCAACAAGAAATGTCTAAAAAACAGACACTAATTGGACATTCTTACGGGTTACGTCAATTGGAATGACACGCCATCGCGTTTGTACAGGCAATTATTGATTTTTAGTGAAAATTAATTGGATGCTTAAGAATTATATTCTAATTAATCACTAAGAATTATTAGTCACCAACTTTACATGCAATTTCGAACTAAATATTCATTGTTGGATATTTTATATCCAACAACGAAATATTGTCTCATCGACACTGAAATAAGAAAGAATAAAATCATAAGTTAATATGAAATAATACATACTTGGTACGCATCATCATAAATTCAAAAACATTATGGACTATTTCGGTAAATTCACAAGCGCAATAGTTAGACATGCACATTTCTATATACTAATGCAATTGTTTTTGAGTTGAGTTGATGCTTTAACCCAATGTCACATTTTTTGGACTATAAAATATATATATATATATATATTTCATACTTAAGTACTTTTGTGTATAAAGAGGTTCATTCACATGTGAGAAATTAAGCATGTAAACTTGAATTAAACTAGCATGATTAGACATGATTGATGTGTTTGATGAAATTACGATACGTGTTACATGGACAACTTAACCAACCAGCGTTGGAGATGTCTTGTGTGATTAATTAATTACAATTTAAATGGTGATTCGATAAATTAACAATTTTAAGCACATGATCAGATGAAAAAGTGTTTAATTTCTTGCGGTAAGAAATCAATTTTTTTTTATGTTTATTTTATTATTTTATCTTCCAAACTTTGCATTTGACTTGTCATCTGCATGGGAAAGTGCATAATTAATTTTGATGACCATCACGTTAAGTTAAAATCAACTATATATTTCAATGTTTATTTTATATCTCAATGTATGAATTAATGCATGTCGAGTGTATGAAAGAAATTCCATAAGAATATGCAGGATTGTAGATACGATATGATCAATATACTTGGCAATGCATCTATACAATAAAATAAAATATATGAAACGTGAATTGGAATATATATGTATAATTAATCGGTGAGTCAAATGTGTGTATTTTGTTTGAAATCTACTATTTTGAAATAATACTGATCTTTTTCTTAACATAACAATATTTTTTTCACTAAAAATAGTGAAGAATAAACATTCACTTTTGTAATCCTGTTGAATATTACAAATAACAGATGTTGTTTAAAAACTTGATACATATACGCACATACATATATACATATATACACATCCTTATAGTAGTAAATTAATCTTGTTTTTAAAAATCAAATTAAAATAATATTTAGACATCCAATCATGTATGTTAATCTTCTCAATTATTATATGATTAATTAACTACACGCAATTACACATGGGAGAGCTCACCAAACCATCAAAATAATTAATTTCATGAATAACAAAGCTTTAATTTAATTTATTCATGACATACTTGATGTCCTATAACTTTTAAGCTTTAATTAATCTCATACAATTATTAAAATTCAGAATTGATAACCACTAATCCTGGTCATAAACTCAACCAATTATATATATATATATATACACTCATATTATATCCCAAGAACACTTCGAATATTTTGATCTTAATTAGTGCACCTTCTTATATCCCATCTAATTTCTTGATATTATCTCTCTATATAATTTCTCCTAACTCTTTGAACTCAAGGTACGTATGTGCGCGAGCGCGTGTGTGTGTATATATATATATATATCTGTGTGTGTGTTTGTGTTTTATGCACTCATGATTAATTTAGATGGAAGAATGTTTTGGTGATGCTTTTGTGTTATGATTTTGAGTTAGTTAATTGGGAGTCCACTATGGAAGAAGCGTGCGGAAGATCTAGCGATTATGCAAGGAATTGTCTTCGAGGGCACTGGAGGCCTGCAGAAGATGAAAAACTCCGGCAACTAGTTTTACAATATGGCCCTCAAAACTGGAATTTCATTGCTCAAAAGCTTCAAGGAAGATCAGGTTCATACAAGATGTGATTAGGGTTTCATTTCGGTAGAGACTGACAATTTTTGTACCAAAAAAAGATAAAAAAAGGAAAAATTAGCTAGGTAGCTACAGAAAATTTGTTAAGAAATTAATTTCATACAAATATAAACTTTCTAAAATGACAAAATTATTAGCTATGGTCAATTTCGTAGCTATAGTTACGTGAATATCTACTTCAAATTTTGCTAAAATTAATTCGTGGCCAAATTCGAAACCAATATTGTCAGCTACTGATTTGAGGTACCGTTGTCTAATAATTTTATTATTTCGAAAATTCATAATTGTTACTGAAAATTTACAGCTTAATTTATAGCAATAGCTACGAAAAATCAACTTCCTAGCAATTTTTTCTTTTCCTAGCGGATGCCTTTTGTTTTGGTATTAGTGATATATCATATCTATATATGTGTGTGTGCACGCGCGCAATATGTATATATATTCAAGAATTTACTCAATATGTTAAGCATATATATATATATATATTACATGCAGGAAAAAGTTGCAGATTGCGATGGTTTAATCAACTTGATCCAAGGATAAATAGAAGGCCATTTTCAGAAGAAGAAGAAGAAAGGTTACTTGCAGCTCACAGAATTCATGGCAATAAATGGGCATTAATATCTAGATTTTTTCCAGGTAGAACTGATAATGCAGTCAAGAACCATTGGCATGTGATCATGGCTAGAAAGCAAAGGGAAACATCCAAGCTTTATGGCAAGATGATGATCAGAAGCACTACTCATGCAGAAAACATTATTAATTTCGTTAATTATAACAATATTAGTCACCCTAATTACACGTTTGAACGAAGGATTATAAACCAAGAATGCAAGATCATGAGGAGTAATATGGCTCAAGACAAACGTTTTAATTTCTCGGACAACAATATGTCTCATTGTTCACTTGCAAGAAAAAGCAAATTATGTAGTTCTACTTCAAGCCACCAAAGGATTAATTTTTCGATATTTGGTGCTTATGGAGATTCAGTCGCAGCGAAGTTTGGTAACCTAAACGATGCAAAGGTTGTTTCACAACCCGTTAGTTATTTGGAACATGGGGCAATCGATCGAGAGATGGTCAATGTTGGGGAAAGTTTATGTACTTTTGGTAACGCAAAGACGAGTAATGAGCAATGTACTCAAGAGAAATTGAGCATGAAGATGGATGTTCCCTTTATCGATTTTCTTGGTGTGGGAATATCTTCTTGATCATCGACCTATCATGTAATTAATATTTTTATTGATATGATTGATGAAAGTTATGCTTGTGACGCATGCATTAATTAGGGCTACATGGTTTATGATCATGTCTTCCATAATTTTTGCATGTTATTAGTTTATTGTAGTTTCTATATGGACTATGGTTAGAACCCTTGTAATTAGGTCCATCTTGAAAATTTTATGGGATAGAAGTGTAGAGTTTGACTGTTCAAAGCACTTTAGTTAGAACAATATGATATGCACGAAAAAAATATATATTTGGTTAGTACAATATTATGGACTTGATGTGCTTGTCTGCTACATAATTTTATTTTGTTTTATTTTTTGATAATTATATTATTCTTTTTGTATAATAGAATAAATAGCCACCCTCCGGTTGAGATTTTTCATAGGATTTTACCAAGGTAGCCGATTAAAGTGGCCCATCCGATTTCAAATTTACCTTTCGTCTTTCCATTTTGAGGTAAGCCCAATCCCTTTCCTTTTATTAAGAAAGTAATGTGTATGTTCTTCAGTTCTTCTGAAGTATCATTTTATTATTTGTTTAATTCTCGTAATTACAACTTATTATATTACTAACAAAACATCAATCCTTTTTCTAATACTTTCATGTATTTTCCTAAAATGTCTCTTAACTATATGTCTAACCTTTGTCAAAATCCACTCATAAATTATAATACACTAATTATACCACTTTGCACTCATGCACGTATAGACAATATATATTTATTATATTCTAATTATTAAATACATACAAACCAAGTCTGAATTACACCCTAGTTACTCGGAATAAATTTCGACAACATCTGCTCAATGTTTTGGCCGCCTACCTCAAAGAATAACAAAGGTCTTCATGTTCTTTACTAAATGTTACTCTCTTTTCTGTGAAAGACGTAGTTTTGGATCTTATGCTGCTTGGCTTTCTTGTTTCTTGTTAATTAGAATAATAAATAATAATATGATGGGTTATTTGATTGTGATGGGTAAGACTGGGACTGGGTGTTCCTGAAACCCTTTTTCTTTTGGGTAAAAAAAATTTAAAGAGGTTCGGCTGTAACAAATACGACAAAATTAAATTTTCTTATATGTCATCAAGATATATCATAGTATAATGGGGCAATAAGCTCTAATTTCTATCCCTAACATCTGTGCGCATTTAACTATATATGTCGTCGTTTTCAGCACCACCAAGCCATTTATTCCAGCAATAGTCATTTTCAAATAATATAATGGTTAAATCCAAGAAATTACTCTTATCCCGACTCGATTAAATTATGTATATGTGTGTGATATGCGACAATATAAGTATTTCTTTTAAAATATCATTACATCATCATTCAACAATTCACAAGAGAATATATGTGTGTGTATATATATATGATGTATCCGATGAAGGACATAAAATTTCCCGTTGTCGACCTATGCTGTGATTCTTCCACGAGGGCCCACAAAAAAAAAAAACCCAATATTACTAGACAAATAAACATGTGGAAAAGTCTTAGAGGTCGAAATCAAAGATAATACGTAATATAATTAACGGCAAAATAGATTAATATAGGCGCAACCCTATTACCTAGTATTTTTGCAAGAATGACTTGCCACAGTGTGTTAGTGGTAATAAAATTATACAAAATGCGAGCTCACTGTAGTATATAAGATGGTGTTATTACTGAAGAACTAAATGGGATATTTATAGTTGCATGCACAGTACTATTCATGAAAAAAAGCACGTAGCACAATTTGGTTACCTCTTGAAATGCTTAATCTAATTCTGTTTTGAGATCGTATTTGTGGGTCAAACTCAAATCGGATCGCTACCCAAACAAAAGTTGTCGTGTATCTTGATGGGTGTGGCTTCATTTATGTTATTTTTTTAAAGTATTTTGAGAATTTAAGGCCCTTTCCATGCTCAACTCGCATCACACTTCATATTAACAAAACAATTTATATATATATATATATGATATAGATCCTATAATTGAACACTAAACTACAAAACTCTAAATAATTACCTTCCCATATATATATACCTATCATCACCCATTTCCTCACTCTTGATCACTCTTCACACACACATCCACCATGGATAGAGAGCAAGAAGAAATGCAATTTCTAGGCCTCTTCGGCATCTACGCAGAAGCCTACAAACTCATCTTCAAATTCAGAAAAATCTTCACCCAAATAACCCTAACCCTAATCCTCCCTCTCTCCTTCATCTTCTTAGCCCACGAAGAAGTTTCAGAAATCCTCTACTGGAGAATCAGGTCGTTGAGAAATAAATTAGATTCATTAATCTAGATAAATAATTAAATTAAGTACATGAATTTGAATTATGCATTATTATTTTTTTTTTGGCACATGTATTTATCTTTCGGCCATGAAGAATGACATTAAAGTGTCACTCATGTATTTAAAGTTGTTCTTCCTTTCCAATTTCTATTACAGGTACACCGAATTCAGGCTTCATCGTACAAAAGCCGGCACCCCAAAGTACGACAAACTCTCCGACCTAGTGTCCTCTGAATGGGCTGCATACATACTCTTCAAAGCAATCTACTTCACTTTCCTCCTAGTTTTCTCCCTCCTATCTACCTCAGCTGTCGTTTACACAATCGCATGTATTTACATGTCGCGCGAAATAACATTCAAGAAAGTCATGAGCGTCGTCCCAAAGGTTTGGAAGAGGCTTATGGTCACTTTCTTGTCTGCTTTCTTTACTTTTTGTTCTTACAACCTAGCTTTCATCGGAGCGCTATATTTATGGAGCACGACTATGGCTGATTCTAAGATTGGGACTATCGTTTTCTTGATCATAGTAATCTTGTACGTAATCGGGTTTGTGTACATGACGATTATTTGGCAGTTAGCAAGCGTCGTTTCGGTTTTGGAAGAGAAATATGGGTTTAAGGCCATGGTCAAAAGCAAGGATTTAATCAAAGGGAAGATGGTTATTGCCATAGTTATTTTCTTCAAGTTGAATCTTACTTTGGTAATCATAAATTTCGTTTTTAAGGTTTTTGTTGTGTATGGACGTTTGCAAATGGAGATCATGCAAGTTATTGGGATTGGGATTCTCTGCTTTTTGGTGTTGTTGAAGTTGATTTTGTTTGGATTGGTGGTGCAAAGTGTTATATATTTTGTTTGCAAATCTTATCATCATGAGAATATTGACAAGTCTGCCCTTTCTGATCATTTGGAGGTTTATTTGGGAGATTATGTGCCTTTGAAGAGTAAGGATGTTCAAATGGAGGAGTATGATCATGTGTAAGTTGTATATTTTTTAGGGTTTTTGTTTTCTTTCTTTTTCTTTTTTTTCATTATAAATAAGGTTAATCTTGGTTGTAACAATCGAGATTAAGTTGTAATAGATGATGAAGTTCATGTCATAATGTATCAATTAATAGGTGAGAATGATTAGCTTTGTTGCTAGTTATGTAATTATATTATAATCCGGTGTTTTAATGGAGTAGTTGTAATGTCAATTTGACAAGGATAATTATATTCCTTTTCTCTCCTCCCTAGCTCCCTGCCTCCCTCTCTCTCTCATAATCATGAAATGCCTAAATTAATTAAGGGCTCTTTTTTTTTTTTTTTGGGTTTAAATGAAAAAAGAGAAGAATCAAGGTTATTGCTATAAATACCTCTACAGTTCTCGGATTCATCGCAGTTGGATAAAAGGACCCTCGATATCAAGATTAATTTTCAAGGATGTAATACAAAATTAATAGGGATAATTACCTCAATATCCTGTGAGATTTGACATAATTATTAAAAATACTATTTGAAGTTTGGAGCTGAGAATTAACACATAATTACAATTATACTAGCCATCTGAAAATCCTGAAATATTACAGGTGGATTTTTAGAAATTAAATGGAGTTCAATTATAATTATACGTCAATTCAGGGGATTGAATTAATTTTGTGTTCATTGAACTAAAAGTAGAGACATAATATTATAATTAATCAAATATCACGAGTATTTTGTTAACTGCATCAAACCTCACAAATTTTTAGAGTTAGTATCCAAAATTTTATTCGTACATTCAACAATAATCCAACATGTAAAATAGGGAAAATGGATAGTGAAATTCTTTAAGTGAATCCTCTATTTTCCATGTTCTACTAGAAGATTTGTGACTTTATCTTTTGTGGGTACAAAAAGTACAAGATGATAATGCCAAGCCAATTCATCTCCATTTATATAAGTACACGTCAAGTTATCCATAAACAATATAAATGCGATTAACTTCATTCCCAAATTTATAGCAAAGTTAATAATAATTGCCAAAAAAAAAAAGAAAGAAAGAAAGAAAGAAAGAAAAAAAACTTCATTCCCAAATCTAAGGCAAAATTAATAATAATTGCAAAAAGGAAATAAAAAAAAAGAAGGGAAGAAGAAGAAGAAGAAGAAGAAGAAGAAGAAGAAGATTCAAACTCGTTACGGGTGAGAATATTCAAAAGGCAGCCAATATCTTGCTAAACACTCAGACGTGTCTGCTGACATTTTTCATACCAATTCTTCTTAATTCCGACAAAACCCACAACTTTTTCCCCAAGATTAGTTCATTAAATACTGCTGACAACTCCCTAAAGAACCATTTTCTTTGAAAATTCCCGCAAATAATTTCTCCTAATCCTTATCCAAGTACGTAGTTTTTTGTTCATTGTTTCGTGTTAATCCATACATAGATTTTTGCTAAAACCATGTCCATCACAAAACCTGCCGTTGCCATTGGATATCCCCCTACCCTCCACATTAAGCCCTCCAATAGATCTTTTGCTATCATCAAACATCAAAATCCCTTTTTGGGTAAAAGAAGCTTGAAGTTCCTAGACAATATTCGGAGAGTGCAAAAGAACGATAGAAGAAAAAGGTACGCAATACAAATCACAAAGAAATAGGCATTCTCTACGAAAAAAATATTGTTACGACGAAAATAATTTCTTAAATAAGTTTTAAGTTTTTCTTTGTAGAAATATAATTTTTTTTAAATAACAAAATTGTTAACTGTGATTCTGATAACCATGTATTGAGATTATTTACGATTACTTTTATAGTTAAAAGTGAGCTATGAGATCAAATTTAATTTCATAGCTAAGGCTATGAATTTAATTCCTGGCATTAGTGAAGATTGATCCTAGCTAATTACTTCCTTGCAGTGACCAAGTTACGTAAATTAAAGAGTAATTATTAGAAAAAACAAAAGATTTTATTTTATTATTGTCATTAATATTGTCAAAGTTCATTCTTCTTATTTTTTCAGGAGCTTCGTAGTGTATAGCGTTGTTCAGCCAGAAGTTCCTCCGCCTTCTGGGCCTCCTTTCAATGTCTTGTAAGTTTGAATTGAGTTTCTTGCATGAAAATGTAATGGTGACTTTTCGGATTATTAATTAATTAATTGATTTATATTGATTATTAAGACCTACAAATTAATGTTACTTATTTCAAATGCAGAAATTGGATCGTGGGGGTAGTTTTGTCAATAGTTCTACCTTTTTTCAGCCATAAATGGGGCTCAAATTCAATCCTCAAACTCAAAAGTGAGTATTTTTTTCGTCAATTCATCATTTTATATTAATTAATTAATTAATATTTTATTTCTTCAGTAAAATTAATTGAATATATACAAACAGATAAAGTTGAAACTGCCATGGAGACGGCGGAGGTAATAGTCCACGTAGTTGAAAAGGTGGCGGAGGATGTGGAGAAAGCGGCGGAGCAAATCGCCGCCGATCTTCCAAAAAGCGGAAAACTCCGCCAAGCCGTCGATTTTGTTGAAAACGTGGCGGAAGTAACAGCTAAGGATGCTCATTTAGTTGGAGATTTCATTGATAAGGTACATTTATATATATTAAAAACTGCTTTGAATTGTATTTACACGTCAATAATTCAATTAATCAAGTTGATATCTTATTATAATTAGGAATAATTACCTCTGCACTCTCTGAAATTTGGTATAATGATCAAAACACATCGTTACATTTTCTGCAGCTAATTTAGCATGATGTATAATTACAATTATATTCCCTATACAGATGGTCTACTTGTAATATTTTAGAAATTTCAAGGGGTGTAATTGTAATGTTCCATCTGTTGAATTAAAAATAAAAAGTGTAATGATAATTATCCAAATTTCAGGGGATGTAGAGGTAATTATCCTTTATAATGAAGCTGAAAGAACATCAACACATTTGGTAATCTTGAATTAGCATTTATTTAATTGTCCTGATTATACATATGTGTGTAAATGCAGGTTCAGGAAGCTGAGGAAAAAGTAGAGGCTTGTGTTGAGTCTTTGGCTCAGGAAGTTGAGGTCCAAGAACAGAGCAAAGAAGAAGATACAGCCCTTGAGCAACCTAAAGAAACCAGTAATGAAGAAATCTAGCATTGTTAAACTTTATGATACAATTAGTGATTGTAAATACAGCATATTTTTTAATTTTTTAATACTGAATAATTGATGATGTTATGATTTGATCTATTTAGATAAGTGGATATATTCCTAATCATAGTCCACATACATTTTCCATGGGAAATTCTTAAATAAATCAGTTTGTAGAATTTTACATCTTTTATCGTTAGTGTGTGTATGTAATTTTTTTTTTTTTAATGTATTATATCATTAGTATAAAGTAGTTGATTTATGTTGTATGTCTTTAAAAAATCTTGAACCACTTCTGCAAAATCACCTGAAATAATATTCCAACAATATTGATTGAAAGTCAAAGAAAAACCATCAAGTCCAACAATGCCCCCCCTAATGGATATCAAATACCACCTCATGAATTTCAACAAGAGCAGGGATAGAGCGGAGCTTGTTACCACCCCTTGCTATGATCATTGTGGGAATGTTATCACAATCATCTGCAAGAAGTTCCATTTACTCTCCCGTAAGCAAGGACTCAGAGAACTTGGAGGTCGAGTGCTTGATATCTATTACTTGCACAAGAGTCTGATTATCATCCATGATTTTATGCATAAGAGATTCTACCCATTTTTTCTTGGCAAAAGAGTGGAAATACTTAATGTAGATCCTTGTGAGTTCCCCGCTTAAACAGGCAAAATTGTCATCCTTAGTTGACGTTGCATGGCCTGATTCATTTTGCCTCATTGCCTTGCAGTTACATTGAACTTAAAATACTTTTCCATATCCGAATTGGGAGAACATGAGGCACAAGCCCAATCTTGTTACAGAAGCCAAAAGCTTTATGCACGGAACCCACTTCAAGTTGGGTTCCGTTGGAATCTCAACACTCAAATATTAATTAGGGCCATTTTATTGGGAATGTTGAGTTTTGCCCCATTTTAAGTCTTTGAATTCTCAGAATAATTCTATCAATTTACAATTAATGAGTAATGATTGCTTCAAATCATAATTCGATTTTTTTCTTCTTTCAAAATTTCGATTAATATATTCAATCAATATATTATGAATACATGTAATAAATCTTGTAAATAGGACCAAAGGTATATGACATTTAGAATTATATATGAAATCTTCATTGTGCACTAGAACAATGCTGCACTCCTATTAATAAATCTATCAAAAATAAATAACTTCTTTAAGGAGAGGAAAACCACAAATTATCATATGAAAACCGATAATCTCTGCATTCCTTGAAATTTGGTATAAATTTTCAAAATATTTTTTAAATTTGAATAATTATCATTATATCTTTTAGTTTTGGTTTAATTGATGTATAATGATAATTACACCCCATAAAATCATTGAAATATTATAAGCATATTCTATGTGGGGACATAATTGTAATTAAGCATAAATTTAGAAATATAATTATACCAATGTACCGTGCTGAATTAACAATAAATGGGATTGCAAATATCGAAAGTATTTGGATAATTCCGTCAAATCTCAATAAAGATAATTATTCCCGTGAAAAAAAATACGTTACCAACCCCCATTCCCCAACAATATTAAACGGGCATCTAGAACGTTAGTGCCCCTCCTTTCATTTGCTGGAAAGGTACAAATTTTCCTGAATAAAGTACAAATCTTTAGTATTTTGCTCTTTGCCACCGTCAGGAAGCAAAAGCTAAACAATCGACCGCTTTCCCTTTGGGTGTTTTTCATTTGCTTTCTTCACACTCCATTAATTTATTTACGTACGTATACGTATACACAGCGTATAATTTTATGTATATGTATTTGAGATCATCAATATACATAAGCGTACGTGCATATTCAACGTTTATCTCAGATCTGCTGCGTAGTTTGTCCCCGGCAATTCAATTTCAGGTTATTTCTCTATATGGGTTTGGGTTTTTCGTATCTTTTATTGATGGGTTTCTTATTTTATTCTGTAAATATATATCAATTGATTGAAACTCTTTCTGTGTATCAGCTTGCTTGAAAACGTTTGGAACTTTTTGACGACAATATGGAATCATCATCAGGAGCAGCGCCAGAATTTGATTATCTGTTTAAGTTGTTGATGATAGGAGATTCTGGGGTTGGAAAAAGTAGCCTTTTGCTGAGTTTTACCTCTGACACTTTTGAAGATCTCTCCCCGACCATCGGTAGCTTTGCAAACCTCTATTTCTCTTATACAATATGATGTCAATATAGGCATATTATCGTCAAGGCAATTGATGTGATACGCATTTGGAAATTAAGGGTGAAATCTTTAATACGTGATGGGATTTGGGAAAGATCATGATGAAATTGTTGGTTTTTGCATTTATCCTTGACACCGCTAGTGTGGGATTCTGTTTGTCATTTTTGGCTTGCCGATTTGTAGCTAATTGCGAGGTTTTGGGTACTCATTGTGCTACATATGGGAACAGAGTTTTCTTTGTTGCTATAGTGTATTTTATCATAGACCATCTAAAGAAATAGTGCTGTGATATGGTTGTGCTACATGAAGCAAAAAGATCTTTTCTGGCATTCAATAGTCATTTATAAGTACAACTTTCTGGGATTGCCCTGTTTTTGTCGTAGGCTCCCCGAGCCTTTGCTGCGGAAATTTAAATGAATGAAAGTTGTGTTCATAGACATAGTTGATACAAGTGAACATGAATTAGTGAAGATGTGGTTACAAGTGGTTAGAGGATATTTTGTTATAGTCATTATATCCTTTTGCCATGATGCTTATTTCTTACTCATCAAAGTAACTTGTCTTGTGTTGGTACTGATTTGATTGCTATATATTAAAAGGCGGACAAAGGCAAGTTTTCTGGAGAATGCTCATGAGTCCTTTTATGATGATGGATTAGTTTGTTGCATGCTATTAATTTTAGTAAGGATATCATTATTTCTTCATATTCTTAGAAGTATCATGTGTTTGGAATTGTAATTTGCTAGTTCTCCTGTTTACAGGAGTGGATTTCAAGGTAAAGCATGTTACAGTTGGTGGGAAGAA
>JACFYI010003651.1:1639199-1693698 GCA_014898755.1 Handroanthus guayacan
CAGAGAGGGTCACAATCTACTATAAAGTTCACAAAAACGAAGCTGCACCCATACGTAGACTTTTTTTACTTATTCTATGTTATTACCTTTCCTTTCGAGAGGAAACTATGCAACAGGTTAATCATAACTGATAAGACATGCAAATTTGTTTCTATGCGTCAAGTTGGTCGTGTTATTTCATGATTATTGACACCCAATTTTTTATTTTTATTTTTTAAATTTAAGTCATGACAATAATAGTTGATATTTGAGTGTTTTAATAGCATCGTCCTACTTTTGTAGTCAAATTAATTATTTTTCACTTATCCTATGTTTGAAGGTTGAATAAATATTTTTTATTAAGAAGATAGGATTAATTCCCCAATTATTTTTGTTGGTTCTCAACTTTATGCGTTTGTTTTGATAAATGAAAGCTTATCATCTAATTATTCTGTCTTTACATTAATATATTAAAGATTAGTAACTAACCAAAAAAAAAAAAAACAAAAACTTCTAAAAGAAGCTATTACGCCATAGAAAGAAAAATAAAAAAACAAGACACACTAATTTGAATCGAACTAATAACCTTTAGATTATTAACACTTCCTCCTCCTCAACGTAACTGCACACACGTGAACATAATAAACTGCTTTTCCAGAATTTGTTAAGGCTACTATTATTTCATTTTCTTGATCGAACAACTTACGATTATATTTGTGAAAGTAGAAATCAAATACTTGGCTAATTATTTTTTGTATAATGCTTCATAATAGTTCCTTTGGATTTTATTAATTGGATTACAAAAGCAAAGGAGACAAAGCACCCAAGTAGCATTTGACCCTGTATTAGGATACACAGAACCATATCCGAAAGTTGTCCTTTTAGTTATTTATTCTAGTTCTGTTAAGTGGTGGAAATCATCCATTTCCCCTTCAAGAAAGCACAATACCTGCAGCCATTACAATGATTTCATTAAGAATAAAGCTTGATGAATTGAAAGAATTTGTAGAGAAAAATAACAAAAACGATACATTACTAATAGTGACGATTGAAAGCCCGTAAAGATTAAGGAAAAATTGCACAATCTTACATTACTTGGAGAAGTAGAGCATTTACCACCATTTGTTATTCTTGTTTAATACATGATATGACAAAAAAGAATAGGATAAATTTCCTTAACTACACTACGGCGGGGAAAGTATAACATTGACCATCATCTCTCATTCTAGTTTGACACAGAATAGGAAAGTATAACATTGACCATCATCTCTCATTCCAGTTTGACACAGAATGAAAGATTAAGGTACATTTCCTTAACTACCCCCACCCACGCCCAATTTCATCGTAGACTTCCAAGAAAATAGTGGCAATTTACAATTACTACAACTTAAATACTACATCTACGCAGCGTCTTTGCTAAGTTTCGAAGTACATAATATCTCCTATAGTGGTTCAATGCTAATTTTGGGACGGCCTGTCACTTTAATCATACACATCAAACGGCCCGTTAATTGCAACTTAAAGGCTCAATCTCCCCTTACATTCGGCATCAAATGTAGCCTTGACAATGACAGTATACAACATGTGTGCGATAAGGATAATAGTTCTATCTTGTCTATGGTCCTATTCTTATCTATTTCAAAGAAAGATGCCCAAAAAATTGTCATTCAAGCATAAAATACTTTTATATTACTTGCATACGAGTAATATGAAAGACAATTTTTTACCTCTGCCATTGATGGTCGCATCTGAGGATCAGTTCGAACACAAAAATATGCAGTTCTAGCCATGTTCTGTAGTTCACGTGTATTACATGAGTCTCCAAGACGAGGATCCACAAGTTCTTGTAATGAAAATGTCTCAATCAGAGGCAATGCCTGAAATAAAATGAGAAATAACTATTTTTAACTTCAGAAATACGTATAGTAATTTTCGAAATCTGAACAAAACTTGGCTGATACAATGAAAATTATCTGGAAATAAGCAAAAAGATGGGGGCAAACACATTTAATTTTTTTTTCTTTTTTCATTTATTTAAAAAAAAAAAAAGATGTGGACAAACACCATACCCACTGCTTAAGAGAGAATTGTTGGCCTTCTCCCATCGAATCCACTTTTCGACCAGAAATCAGTTGTATAAGAATAATGCCAAATGCATAAACATCAGTTTGTACTGAAACTATGCCATTCTCTGCATACTCTGGTGCAAGATATCTGCACAAGGCGAGAAATAGGAAATTCTTCTCGTTTTTAATATACCCATGCAGTAGGCAAAAAAGCAGCCATGGTAACTGATAGGGATAATTACCTCAATACCCCAAAGGTTTGGCCTAATTACACAACATCTCTTAGAGTTATAGCTTAGGAAATTACAATAACAACACCTACCTGTTAATTTTTGGAGTTTAGTTGTAATGTTACACATGCTTTGTCTAAGTTTTCCTTCAATTCACACTGAAAATAGGGCTTGTCGTTGTAATTGCTATTGCCCAAACCACATGAAGTGTTTCTGCAATTTCATCAAATCTCGTGGGGTGTTGAGATAATTATACCTTGATATATATGCACTCACCCAAGGGAGCCTAGGATTCTTGTCTGTATATCATCCTCATTAATCTTCCACTTTGCGAGGCCAAAGTTCCCCAGCTGCTTATGGCGAAAATTAAGAGAATTAAAGACTAATTTGGAGTTCAATAAGTTTGCAAAAAGATAAAAGAGTCTAAGGATTTACCATAGGAACAAAGTCATGTGTCAGCAAAATATTGCCTGGCCGCATGTCCCGATAAATGATAGGACTTCCTCGACACTCATCATGCAGAAAACGCAACCCTTTAGCTGTTCCAATTGCAATAGTATATCTTTGGTGCCAATCAAGAACATGATCATTATTATCTGTCGATATCCACAAAATCCAACAGTAAGTGCATCTGTGAGTGCCCGCACGCCCAATGAAGCAATGACACATTTCTCTCATTTTGATGATAAAAAGACTCATATGTAATAAATATACTCACCGAATAAATGCCACTCCAGTGATTTATTGCAGATATATTCATACACCAAGATGTTGAGGTCTTCTTGGCAACAATATCCAAGAAGCATCACAATGTTCTTATGACGTGCAAAGCTTAGGACATATACCTCAGAATGAAGTTCTGCAAATCCTTTTGTACTTGCTCCCCTTCGCACCTTTGCAGCAATAAGCTGTCCTTCCTTAAGCCTGCCTTTATATACAGGACCATATTCACCTTCTCCGAGTAAATTATCAGATGAAAAATCATTAGTTGCAAGCTCTATGTCGGAATAGCTATATCTTATTGAATCAAGTTCAGTCTTTAATCCACAAGTAATGCACAGAACAGGTACATCACGGGATTTCTGCCAAGTGGGCTTCCTCCGTTGCTTTGGTATCATACGGGGAGAAGAATAATTCTTAGTATCCCCTTTAGCATAGTTACCTGTGGAGATCATTCAATCCAGTTACAAAAAAGTAACACCTTTGCTATCTTTTCGATACACAGAATTTGATGAAATAAAAATTAAATCCATGTAGAACAGGAAAATCCATAACTTCAACAAGAAAGTTCAATATTGATATATATATATATATATAACACATTTCTGACCTGATTTCTCTTGCTTACGATTTGACCCAAATTCATCTTGTGAGGATGTGCTGTGCTCCTTGGAGTTGGATGTGAACGACGGCACAAGACTTCTGGCCATATCAGAGCTTTCCATGGAACTCATCGATGCATTGTAGCTCACAGATATGACGCACTGCTCGTTGTTCTCATTATCATGAACCGGTAGAAGTGGAACAGGTTTGGATAGAGAGTAAAAGAACTTATCTTCGATATATTCAATTCCCTTATTAATAGAAATATCTCTCAAATCTTCCAACAAAAAGTTATCTAGAATTAGAGCAACCCTGCAAGGTATGTGTTTAAGGTAATACCTCGTTTCCCCTCTTAGGTGCCTGTTATTGTACATTTATCAGCCATCCTTGTTAAATCAGCAAATGATGATTACAATTTAGGTCCATCCAAGAGAAATCAACATAGAAATCCAGAATTATGTCAAGAAGTATCATTGAAGCAAGTTTGTTGATCGAAAACCAGTAAAATATGATTCCATAGGTATAAATACTAAGATTGTTTGGAACGTCAACATAAACCTCAACTGTGAGAGCCAAAGCTGTAAAATGCATCACATTAAGGATGCTAAGCTGAAGTTAAGTTTTAATTGATGTGTATTGTGTTAAACTACTCCCAAAGTTCTATTCTTATTGTTGATAAATAATGATACGAAATTAGGTGAGGCAATGGGGAAAGAGAATGGGAAGGAGAAGATAAAACAATCTGAGAAAACTACTCTCAAGAAAATGATTCGACTAGGGATGACATTTTTATGTACAAGAAAGACAAAACAGTTGCTAATTTAACTGATCACTTAAAAACCTCAATTTGCAAATTCATATTTCTTTCTCGTCATTTTCTTGCTCTCATCATCATCACTCAAAACACGGAAATATAAAAATAAGGAGTTTCTTGATAACAAAACACATAATCAATCCTCCCTCTTCACAAACAAGGTGGCATATTAGTGAAGGGTGGTTAAAATATGATTCACACATTTCAAGATAAAAAACTACCTATCAAGTATAACCCATGTGGCATTAGAAGTTGCAACTTCTTGTATGACAACCTTCCTCATTGGAGTCCCAGCAGTAATCTTAACTTCTATATCAACCTGCATGCCAAAAATCATTGTCATGATGAAAGGAACTACCAAAACAAATCTTCTTGAAGAGAAGAACAGTTTAAATTTTATATACTATTTTCCGTAAAGATTAGATGTTTCAATAGGCAACATAAGGTCTAAGGGAGAACATATTACCCCTTCTCCTTCACATTCTTCAGCACTTTGCTGAAGCATGCGCACATACAAATCGACCTTCTTTGAGACTTCCTCTTCGAGCGCACGGGTATGCGTTGTTCCGAGGAAATTCCCGGGAGCCACTCCCATTTGGTAACCCACTACGCAGAAATAGTAATTAATAAATGAAGAAGTTCATATAATCGTTTGGTCACCAATTTGTTCTTTGTGGCTGATATTTGTCAAGTGATTGTAGAATATACCGAAGTCAGTGAACAAGTTTATGCATTTGTTGTTTGACTTGTAATTCCATAAATTTTTCCCTGAACCTAGAGTTGATATTTAGAAACTACATTTTGAACCAAATGGCAGATAAGCTTCAAAATTTCAAGAAGAAAAACGCAAAGAAAATGAAATAAAAACTACAGTTACCATTGCCATCATGGCCAAATAAAACAACAGTTAAAACTACCATAGTCTATAGAAAAAGAATTTATGCAATTAAAAAAAGCATGTAATTCTACTGTTTAAAACTATCACTTAGTTTCCGCATATTCGATAATTTCTACTTTTTAAATGCATACATCTTTTGCTTTTAAGGGGAAAGCATGTAATTTTCACTTAAAAAAGGCATTAAGTAGACTAAATCACATAACTAGTCAAGGACAACCATTATTGTCAAGTTATTTAGAAACAAGAATCACCATAAAACACAGAGATTAAAAGAATAAACCACCATACAAATAATTCTAACACCCAAACAAGATACACTTACTAGGATGTAAGACCCAATGCAACACTCCAAGAACCCTAATCGTATCCCCTGAATTGACGATACGTCCTCGCCTCCGGACACTATTAATCATTCGTGTAAACTCATGATTACTGCGCTCTTTAGTAGCATCACACACAATCAAAACACATGAAGGCATAAGAGGATTATCCCTATAACTATTATTGCTGCTCCTCATCGCAGGTGCCATGAATATTCAGAAAAATCAAATTACCTCAAGAAGTATACTCTTTTTTCAGCTTCTGAAGCAAATATATGTAGCAATTCAAAAAATAACCACAAATTGCAAAAAGGGAATGAGAATGAGAGTCTAGCCAATCACCTAATGCAAGAACTTGAACCTAGTAAATTTTTTTGCCTCGTTGTTTAAATTTGCCGTTATTTCTGTCTCATCAGACCGATTTTCTTTCGGATAAATTGAGGAAGAATATTTGGGGTATATTTTAGTAGATATACTAAGGATATTCGAATTCTGGCGTGGCGGGAGCGAATCCATCTACAGAAGAGCGACAAAAAGATTGTTCCAAAAGATTTTGAGTTTGAAGAGTCCGTTGGGGTTTCGATAATTGGATATCCAAATTGTTTCTTGGGTTTCTCCGATGTTCGAAGATGAAAACAAAAGCTTCGCTCGGTGTCCGTACGGTGTTCGGTTTGAATTATATTGCAAATCTGCCCCTGAAGTTTAGCTTGGTCTCGAATTTACCCCCTCGACTTTATGAAGTTAGATTTCACACCGTACATATTGAATTCCAGGGAAATTTCAGTGACCAATTAAAATAAATAAAATTTTATATTTCTCATGCAATTGATTAGCTCATGCCAGACATAATTTGGTGATTCTTTTTACTAAATATTAAAAATTTTGTTTGAATTAAACCGTAACCAGCCCAGTCAATTAATCTAGCTCGAAATACCATTATCATATAAAAGTATGGGTTTGCTGAATATAATTTTTTTAATATAGCTAAGACGAAAATAAATTTTTTAGCATCAAAATTCATTGTAATGTAGTCATTACCGCTAAAGCCATCGATATATTTTCTTTTCAAACTTTTTATCTCGTCCACAGTTTAGTATAACATGATAGGTATAACGCCATTATGAAATAAATTTATTTTTCATACCAATTTAATATACTCATCAGCATTATTCTCCATTTATTTTGGCACAATTTGAGGATCACTTACTCATAAATGGAAAACGAGAAGTAATTGAAGGATCATCCTTTATCATGCACACATCATAGGGATATCAGGAAGCTATAATACATCGATCATACTTTAACATTAATCATAATTCTCAAATACGCACCAAATATCACATCTTACAAGAATTCAATAGGATAGATTTTCTTTTGTCCAGAACATGAATACACTTCTCACACTAAAAACTTGAGAATTGAATGGAGAAGACTAATTAAATAAAATATTCAGACACATCAGTAGGGCCCTTTAATGTTTTCTCCATCTGATATTTCTTGTTCATGAATTTCTGAGGCAAATGGACATCTACATTAGTAAACATTAATTATGCGAGCAAACCATAAGTTTCTCCAATTAGTCCACCTCCAAGAAAACAGTTGTAGTTTAAGACATCATTGTATTTCATAGTATTTATACTGCTTCCTGATAATTCTTGAGCTACCCAGATTCCTCTTTGGAAGACCATCAGCTTTTCAGTAAGCTGCTTCTCTAAATCCAGCCAAGATTTGAATCCTAACAATGAAGAAAATGCATCGGGTGAGTTCTGTTGGAGAGTTCTACTAAGATCATCTGACATCTTACTTTAGGAGTTCGTAAACTGTTTTAAGAAAAATTAACGATCATGTTATGTCTGCTTATAAGCTCTCAAACATGTTACAAAATGTTTTTAAGAGCTTATAAGCTCATCAAGTAACTATCCAAGACAGGGTTCTGAACTTACTATCATGGGGTATAAGTTGCTCTTAACGTGGCGTAGATGTCCATTGGTTCCCTCGAGAAGGCGCAGCACCTAGATCAAGCTTAGTGTCAAATGAATGTACACGATAGATATAAAGTTTACAATTCAACTATACAAGTATGAAAATCATTAGACACGACAATCTCTTGTATGAAACATGAAGATTCCTCGCCTGTGAAAATATGCTTCGTATATAGATTTACCTCTCCTATGGATGGGCGCATTTTGGGTTCAGTCTGAAGGCACAAGTATGCTGCTCTAGCCATGCTGTATACTTCATAGGAGTCATATGCTTCCCCAAGTCGAGGATCAACGAGCTCGTGAAACATAACTGTCTGAATCAACGGCAAACCCTGACACGCAATGATGTATATGTTTCCATATCAATAGTATTTTGTGTATAGAAAATAACTTAAAAGAATAGACAGGTAACATACCCACTCTGTGATTGATTGTTGGTAATTGTCTCTTCTTGAATCCACTGTCTTGTGTCCTGAGATCATTTGGAGCAGAACAACTCCAAGTGCATAGACATCTGTTTTCACAGAACAAATGCCGTTTTCTTGAGATTCTGGTGCGAGACATCTGCACAAAGTGAGAAAGCTCAAGTTCGTAATATCATTGGAAGGGAAACTTATACGGGATAATTACCTCAACACCCATGAGGTTTGGTTTATTACAGAACATGACTTGTGGTTTGAGAAACTTCAAAATCACCCCTGTCATTAATGCAACTGACAGCAAACCGCATGAAAACTTAAGCATGTTAAATCAATTGTAATATTTCATTCAATATGTCAGATTTTCAGAGGGGTCTAATTGTAATGTTAAGCAAGCTTCATTAAGTATTTCTTTAGGGTACGGAATGGTACTGTAATGTCCCACATAACATGCATGGCTGTTGAGGTAACTATCCCAACTTATAATGCAGTAGACAATGCATTAATAGTTTATCGTTGGAAGGTAAAAAACAATACTCACGGGACATTGCCATAAATTTTTTTCTGCTTATCATACTCTTTTGTCTGCCACTCAGCAAGGCCAAAGTCTCCCAGCTGTCCATGAATGAAATTAGTAGAATATGAGACTAACATTATTAGAGTTCCCTTGTATGGAGTGGCAATGAAAGTTTAACGACTGCTAACGTTTCAATTTCTGGAAATTAAAACGCAGAAAGAGAGACCATTATTTTATTTAACATCTTTAGACAAATGAGCAATGGCGTTTGAACAAAAGCAATCAAGCCAAAGAATGAAGAGAATGGATAAAGGCTTTATAGATTACCAAAGGAACAAGATCCTGTGTGAGCAATATATTGCTAGGCCTGATGTCCCGATGAATGATAGGATTTCCTCGACATTTTTCATGCAGAAACTGCAACCCTTTTGCAGTTCCGATGGCAATAGCATATCTGTGGTGCCATTCAAGAACTTGTTGCGTATTATCTGATACATAAAACGTCGTCATTAAACATAGGATGGGGAGGGCAGTAGGAAATACCTTTTGAGTCCGACCATGGGTGCTTTTTCAGTTTGCCAACTAACCATTTTTGTGACACTTTAGCATCCCACAAACACATTCATTTTTACCTTGCCATATATGACACGATTCTGGCGAAATATCCTATCATGAATTCATCATATAAGATGAAGGGTATTATGAAAAAACCATTCAATTTTGTGGGCAGTAGTCTTATTAAAACGACATTTTCACATTTTCCCTTGGTTTTGGAATTGAATGCCGTGCGTATCTCAAGATAATTCATGTGAGAAGAATTTTATAAAGTGACGAAAACATCCTTGAAGAAGGCTCGTTCCACTCCTCTAGTGGAATACCAGCAGAATCATTCGTTGAAATTAGGCCATATATGGCAAGGTGAGGAAAGGGAAAAAAAAAGAACCATGGCGTAAAAACGTGTATAGTTTGGATGGAAAATAAATTTGCTTACCGAATAAATGCCACTCCAATGATTTATTGCATATATACTCATAGATCAAGATGTTAAGATTTTCCTTGCAACAATAACCAAGAAGCTTCACAACATTTGTGTGATGTGCGAAGCTGAGAGCATATACTTCAGAATAAAATTCCGCAGAAACTCTTGTATTGGCTTTCTTCTGCACCTTTACGGCTATGTGCTTCCCATCCTTTAGCTGACCTTTATATACAGTTCCATATCTGCCTTCTCCAAGCAAATTATGAGATGAAAAATTATCTGTTGCAGTCTGTATATTGGAGTAACTATATGCCAATGAATCCAAGCCCTTTTTTATCTCATCTGCAGTGGAAAGAACAGGCGCGTTTGAATTTATGTGCTGCAGATTTCTTTGCTTCACTTCAGGAGAGCCAGTCAAGTTATTTTCCAGTTCTTTTTGGCTGCCTGTTGAAATTATTCAATAGAGTTTCAAAAGCATAAGAAGAAAAGAGATCATTAGGTGCAAAGTTCAAGCAAAAATTCGGATCAGATTTATTGGAAGAGGAAAAAGAATACTTCTCAATTTTTTTGTTAACAGTTTCTCGTCTAAACAAATTCACCCCATCATACATGACCTAATTTCAAAAGAATTTTGCGTTTGGACTCCATCATGTTAGTGGAATGAACTTGTTCATAAAGGGCTACATTTTCTCACTTGAATTAGTACCAGATATGCACAACATTCAGACATCCAAAACCTAGGGAAAATGTGGGAATGTCATGGTTCAATGAGACCGTATTGGGTAAATGATGAACTATCCACAAAATTGGATAGATTTATTATAATACCCTTGGGAAAAGGCTTGTGTCTCGCATGTATGATGGAATCACGACCGGAAATTTTACCGGAAAATCATCACATATGGAAATATAAAAAATGTGCAGTTTGGATTAATTGGCAAAGTTTAGAAACACAAGTAGTTCGGATGGTCACAGACTCACAGCATTTTTTTTTCCTCGTCCAAGTAGGATATCCATACCAGAATTCTAAATTCAAATATCTTTACAAAGTACAATAATCTTTCAAACCTGATATTTCTTGCTGAGGATTTGAGCCAAGTTCATCTTGTGAGAAAACATTGCGTTCCTTGGAGTTTGATGTGGATAACGACATCGAGCTGTTCAAATGAACATTAGAGCTTCCCGGGGTACTAATAGATGATGAAGATAGTGGTGAAACGGGCTTGGATAGCGAGTAAAGCAGCTTATTCTTCATACTATCAGTACTCCTGTCTATATAATGAGATCTCAAAACTTCCAATGATAAGTTATCAGTTACAAATGCAACCTTGCAATGTATGTGTTTAAGGTAAAACCTCCATTCCTTTCTTAGCTGCCTGTCATAGTAACATTTTGTGTTACGCTTATGGAACTATTGTAAAGAAAAACAAATGGTTCGTGGAATGGGAGTGCTAAAATGATAAAAATTAAGAATTTCTCGAGCAAGATAAGCCATTCTAATAATCCACACCATCAACTATTGTCAATTAATGACACATGTATACTGACAATTTGTTTAGTAATGACGAGATTTGTTACTATAATTTCCGACAAGGTTTTCAATATCACTATACATGTAATCACTAATTTTCTACAATGTTAATTTAACTTTATATCAGTGACAAATCTCATATTGTCACTATTTTTTTTTTTTTAAATTGTTTGTTAAAGCAAGTCAAATGGGACTCGTAAATGTTGAAATTAAATGGTACCTATCAAGTATTGCCCATGTTGGATTGAAACGTACAATTTCTTGTACAAGGACCTTATTCATGGGAGCTCCAACCACAATCTTGACATCAATAACAACCTATTCCATCAAAAAAAAAAAAAAAAAAGACACCAATAACAACCTATAGAAAGATTTTGTGGTGATGGAATGAGAAATATCCATATATAGTATGCGATTTCAAAGAAATTATGATCCTAATAAGAGTATAATAGATGGCATCCTAAATATTTGGTTGCCCTGTTTAAATATATATATATATATATATATGTTACCCCTTCTCCTTCACATTCTACAGCACTTTGGTGGAGCATTCCCACACATGCTTCAACTTTTCTTGAGACTTCTTCCTTGATTGCGCGGACATGTGATCCCATGAAAGAATCAGGGCCTATTTGAATATGGAAACCCACTGCAGATATACTTGTGTAATGAGCGCATAGTGACAGTGAAGCAGAAAAGTGAGAGATCATGAATTTAACAATCAGTGAAAAGGCTGAGGTGAAAGTACATAAACAAAATGTTCCACTGAGTCAAACAGACTATTCCCATGTCACAGCAGCACATAAAATTTGCCATGCGATTTACTCATTAACGGCTAAATATTTTTCTATGACATGATCTAATTCCAAATATCACACCAAGATTCGATCACATAAGAGATAAGCACTCTTCACCACTTTGTGGAAGTTAGTCTTGTTAAATCATGAGACGCAGTGTTTTCCCTTTCGTTTTCAATTTTAGCTTCATTTCGGAAGTATGAATGTAGTGCATATCTCATGATAATTCAAATGATCGAATCCCTTAAAGGCTGGCATATGTGATGGAATACCAGTGGTGTATTCCTTCAAATGTAAGTCGTATAGAGCAAGGTGAAAGGAAATAACATGTTGTCTACACAGTAGACTTAGATTGTAGGGAGCAAACAAACCGAGCCTCCTTGTAAGCCTGACGAGCCGGCTCAACAAGTTTTTGAGGCTTCAAGCTCAAACCAAGCTTGAGCAGAATTTATATTGGTTTCAAGCCCAGCTTGAGCCTAATAATTCTTATTCGTAGGTTCGCAAGCCAGCTTGCGAGCTCTTTTTTTTTAAAAAAAAAAATGTCATATATAATTACAAATAATTCGATTTAGGTTAAGCTTGGGTTCGAACCTATTACTTAAACATAATAAAATAATCTAACTCGAATTCAAGCCTATGATTTTGTCACAACTTCAAGCAAAACGAACTAAGACGAGGCGAGCTGAGCCCAATATTTCTCAACTCGAGCTCAAGCTGGAGCTCAATTCATTTGTTTCGAGCTTGAGGTCGAGCCTAAGAAAATAGTCAAGGCTCGACTTGGCTTGGCTCGGTTCCCTAGCTTGCCTGTGGGATAGTGTCACAGCGAAAAGTTTAGTTGACGAAATGTAAAAACAGACATAAATCGGACAGCAAAGTATTTTTTCCCCTTAAATTTATGTCTACTCTGTCACAAAAATTTTAATGTTTAAACCGTTCATACAGAGTAAAGTGCATTAAGGAATTCATAATAAGATACACGAACTTACTGGGGTGGAGTACTTTGTGTAAAACTCCAACCACCTTAATTATATCCACTTCTCGGATCATGTCATTCCGCATCCGAACTTTAGCAATAACTTCCTTAAATTCGTCAATACTGCGACTTTTTGTTGCATCAAAAGCAATCACAATTGTCCTTGACACGAGAGGAGTGCTCCTCCTACTGCTGCTTCCAGATGAATCCATATAAACAGAAGTCCAATAAATTATTGAGAGGTTTTCAAAGGTCCCCTAAATTGCAATTTCCGTTTCAGAATTCTTGAACATGAAAAATCTTTCCTTCTCTGTTTCAAGAATTCTTGGACATGAAAGGACTCTGCTTTCTATTGCCCGTTTGTTGTTCCTTTTTCTGTCTAATTCTGTGTAAAAAGAGAATATTTGCCATACATATATCGGGATGTGGATAACTTAAAATGGGACTTTAGTGGGAACAACAGAAACCATCTATACAAAACAACATTAGATGATTGCAAAGCTCTTGGCAATGTTCAAAGAAAACAACAATTCTCTTGGTCTATCCAAAGACATTAAGGAAGTTTTCTTGTGGACTGTTTTGCTCTGTTCTGTCTGCTTACTGTGTTAACAAATTTTTGAGTTCGATTTACACCATTAAATCTCAATATTTAATGAAGATTTTTCGATCATCTCAAGGCTCAAATGAGTATTTAGCATTAGATGATGATAAACAATTCCAGCGACGTATGCTATACCTTCCAAGTCGGTACATGGGATTTCATCCAATTTTTAATTGAATTTACTAAACTTGATGTTACGTATCACAAAATGGAATGCTAATATTAAAATAAAAGATTCTTAGGAATGGACGATCATAACAAGAAAATATCAAGTTTATCATATTCGAAGTGATTTCTCTTGGCCATAGAGATTTGCTGGCGGATGGTCATAGAAATCAGAAGGTTCTCCATTTTGTCTGCCACCAGAATTAGAATTGACTTCAATACCTGCGGCTCAACAGTTGCTTTGGAGAACTACGGATTTATTATCTCTGCTAGCATAGAAGTTGAAACAAGAGCCCAAAATTCAACCTGTCATTATAGCAAGGGATAATTACATCAACACTCCCCGTGGTTTGACTTAATTACAATATCAACTCATGAAGTTCTAAAAATCCCCCTTCTGTTAGGTCAGCCCAGCAATAATTCTGGTCTAAGATAATACAATAACACTTCGTGTGGTTTGAAAAATTACGATAACGTCGGCAATGTAGGGGATCTGACTATATTTTACAAACAAAAATTATACTTCGTTATTGTAGCATGATCTCTGTTTTCCATGCTACTTTACTCACCATATATTTCCTCGGAACCCTTACGCCTAATTGGTTGAATTAATCAACATTTTCATCCCGCGTCTCTTGCATTAATAATCCCAAAACTGAATAGATATTCTTCCCACCATAATGAGTTACTTGGTTCGCTTCAAAAGGAAAGATATGGCCTTTTATGCCAATCCAACTGCAGTCAACTACCTCCACTGTTTTCATCTTTTGCATCTTCTTCCTCACTCGAACAACGCTTTCCCATCTGCCCATCTGTTCATAAAGGTTAGCCAAAAAAATCAAGTAAGGAAGAGATGAGTATGGTTCCAACTCCATCATCCTCTCTGCAACACTTTCAATTAGCTCTAGATTCCCATAATCCCCACATGCGCGAAGTATAGATTCCCATATAACAGCATTAGGTTCACATTGCATTATGTGCAATAAATCAATTGCTTCATCAATTCTACCGGCTCGAATCATCATATCCACAATAGCGGCATAATGCTCGTTCATTGGCTTGACTCCATGCTGCTTCTGCATTGAAGAAAAAATGACCACCCCTTCCTCAAAGAACCCACCATAACTACAAGCTAAAAGAACACTGGCAAATGTTATGTAATCAGGACGTAAACCACTTTCAAGTAGTTCTTCAAAGAGGCAAATAGCTTCAGTCAGGTTGCCATTGAGGGTCAATGCCATTATCATAGTATTCCAGGCTATCAAATCTCTAAGAACCATATTTGCAAAGATTTTTAAGGCAAAATCAATGAATCCGTATTTACTATACATTTGTACAAGTGAACTGGCCACTATTGGGTCCAACTCGAACCCTGTTTTGATCACCAAAGAATGAAGTTGACTACCTTGCTCCACTGGAATAAAGACAGCAGCAGAGCGAATAACACTGCTGAGTGTGAATTCTGTTGGTCTGATATTTTTGTTGAAAGAAAACACAAAAAATTCCAAAGCATTCTCCTCCAAATTGTGGTTTGCATAGCACGCAATCATTGAATTACAGATAGCTGAATCAAATACACTTGATTCCTTGAAAACAGATATTGCACTCTCCATTCTGTTGCATTTGGAGAACAGATCAATAGCTGCACTAGAAACAACCGTATTCCTAAGAAAACCCAGCTTTATACAAAGACAAAACATTTGCTTACCCTTCTCCAAATTTCGCAAGTTAGAACAAGCATTAAGCACTGCAGATGCGGTATACTCATCCACTTTGAAACCTCTACTTCCCATCAAACGGAAATTATGTAAAGCAAATTCTTCAGAACCAGATTTAGCGCAACCAGAAATCATAGAATTCCAAGAAATTACATCCACTTTTTCCATGCTCAAGAACACAGCAAGAGCATAATCCACAAGGCCAAGCTTTCCATATACGTCAATTAAAGAATTCCCAACCACCAAATTCAAATAACCTCCACCAATTCTCATAATGCAACCATGTATTTCCTTAGCATAATTACCACACTTCACACAGCATAACAACATTGAAAATGTGAACTCACTCGGCCTAACGCAACAATCTCGCATTTCTAAAAACATTTCCCATGCACTATCCAAAAACCCACTTTCAATATACCCTGAAATGATCGTATTCCAACTCACAACATCTCTTTCGGGCATTTCATCGAACAACCGACGTGCTGTCACAACATCAGAACGTTTAACAAAAACTTTCAAGTATAA
This sequence comes from Handroanthus guayacan, assembly GCA_014898755.1. Taxonomy (NCBI): domain Eukaryota; kingdom Viridiplantae; phylum Streptophyta; class Magnoliopsida; order Lamiales; family Bignoniaceae; genus Handroanthus; species Handroanthus guayacan. The sequence goes on from JACFYI010003651.1 coordinate 1,655,040, forward strand.
GTTCCAAGAGACAATATTTCTACTGGGCATGTCATGAAATGCCTTCAAAGCATCATCCACAGAGCCGCATTTTAGATAAAGATCAATAAAGCGATTACTCAGAAATATATTGGAATTGAACCCAAGTTTTATCAACTGGGCATGAATTGATTTCAAAGAGTTCGAGGGGTTTGTTACTGAAAAACACTGTTCTACGAGGCTAGAGAAAAATGAAACTGTGTGAAGGAATCTGCTACCTCTGTGAATAATACCGAACATGCAAATGAAAACGATGATAATGCAATCGTAAAGCACTCCCGTTCAGCTAAATAATGTGGCAGCAATTAAAAATTAAAATAAAAATAAAATAATAAAATAAAAATTAAAAAATCAAATTACAGAGTATTAATAGGGAAGTTAGTGGGCCTACAGAAACTGGGCTCAGACAATCTCCCTAATTTATGCCCATAACAACTAGCCCTAAATGCTAAAGCCCATCAGCCTAGTCACATAAAATATTTTTCTGCTTTTATTTTATACTAGTGCTTATCCTATACTCGATGTACGTGCATAAAATAAGTAAAATATAATATATATTCAAATAAAATGCATATTTTATTTACTTAGCAATTAAAATATGTTCAGTATTTTAATACAATACATCATCATTAAATATTAATTAAAAATTAGATTATACATGGTTATTAAAGCAAGTTAAGATTAAAAATATTTTAAGAAAAATACAATAAAATATACCATAAACAATAATGACATTTGCTCTTACGTTTTATATATGTAGTATATAGATATATATTTGTTTTAATATTTATCTGGGTGAAATTCAAGATTTACACGTAAAGAAATCAATGCAAAGAAATTTTATAACATTCTCGTATTGACTATGGTATGTACTTTAATATGTTCTAGAAAGTGTCAATATTTTGTGTTTAATTAAAATATTTAGAGTTGAACTCTTTTAATTTTTTTCATTTTCTCTTTTCTTCTCCGAATATTAGTATGATTCTAGATTAGTTTGGTACTCAAGGAAGAAAAACTAAATTCCACACGTGTGGGTAGTGCAGCTGGCATAAACCCAAGACTTTGATTTTCTTGCGATTTGATGACGCCAAGCTTTGAACTTTGTGATTTCAATAAGTTTGATTATCTCTTCAAAATTTTTTAAATCACATAAAAGAAATTTGGATATTTTTATAAAATTGAAATTAAGAATGGATTACACCTAGCATTAAAAATAAATAAAAAATTATGACGATATCAAATCTTCTTTTATGTAGAAAGAAAGAGTTGAAATTCTAAAGCAGACTATGAACTATTGCTTCATCTAACCCTGTTCTTTTTTGACCTTTTAACATAATTCTTCTCATAATACTCTCCGTAGTATTTCACATAAACGTTTATATCTAATGATTCATTTATTCCCATATTTAAGTGGTCTATAAAAAATTCTATTTTTGATGAGTTTTTTCTATAGTGGTAAGGTGAAAATTTGATTTTCGCACTAGCACGAGGACTTCGTTTTTTCTTTTATACAACAAGATATTTTTAAAATATTTCTACTGTGCTGTGCTTCTACCACAAGAATTTGACCACAATACGCATCACCAAGGGTCGTAAGACCCCTAGTGCAAGTCACGCAAACAAATGGTAAGACGTTTATCCATAAAAACAAAATTATTGAGCATTGACAAAAAATAACTTTACAAAATTGAAATCTTGTCATATTTGACAATAATTTTACATATTTTTATATGGGTATTTTCAATACAATGAATTTACCCGAGGACCTATCTATAATGCAACAATTAATTTATCTGGCAGCTCCATTCCAAAAAGTCCTTTTCATTGTCAATAAATTGAGGCTATAAACATTTTTTTTTATAACAATATTCATAGTTTATATTTATTTACAGCCGCTTGATTAAATACTGCACAACTCTCCCTTTCATGGCAATAAAAATTAAAATAAGTTAGGTCGCGTTAAACAAGTCATATCAGAACACGTTTTCAGCGCCTTTTGAATCAGGTTGTTATATTTCTTTATTTATTGCCTTTTCCAATAATCTTCCAAGATTTCATGTGTGATCATTACAACTGTATTTTAAATTAATTTTGCAATGAAAAAAGTTCAATTTGTAATAAGCTGCAAATGGATATAAATTAATTATGTCCATCTCATTTTAAGTGCAATTTTTAAAATTATTTTTCAAGTACTAACCAAAGGATCTTCTTAGTAAAGCTTGTATTTATTTCATATAAATCAAACAATTAATGTCTTTCCTAACACTCCTATATATGTTTATAAATATTATCTTTTTTTTACCCATTAATTAATTACCTGACGTTTCTAATTAATATCTTTAATGAATTACCTAATTCTGGTTTACTATATAAAATTAGAAATAGAACAAACTTAATTAAATATTAACTTCAGCTAGGATTTTCTTTCCAAAACAATATTTTACTATTTTATCATATATTCCTTGTCTCATATATATGTCAAGTGTATTAAACTTTTCCTTTTATAGATATAGGATTGTGGATGCCACATAGTTTATTTGTTTGTTTTTTTTTTTTTTGTCTTTGTTTTCCTCCCTTAAAAGGGATCATCCCTAAATTTATCTAAGTACCCTGCGACCTCAAACTTACCTGCTTTAAGGTTAGAATGCAACATAAATCATTTTCAATCAAGGAACATCACCCCACTAAGGTCACAAGCCCACGTAACTGGGCTCGATTGGAATATCATATAGATGATAGATACCTGTATAATAAATAAGAGATTAAATCCGAATTAAAATACAGGATGAAGATGGAATAATACAGCATCATTTCATGATTTGAAAATTTGGCCACTTGGGCAAGCCAATCTTTTTCCTCCACAAACCAAAAAGAAAACAAAAGTAAATGCTCAAAGGGACAAATTTGAGGAAAAAATGGGGAGAAAGATGAGCCCTTGCCCTTGTCCCACCCATCTAGAAGTACTTGACTTTTTTCCCAATTCATAAATAAAAAAATAACAAATTTAAATTTAAAATAATCCTCACCAATTAAACAATTTGTTAGCATTAAAAGGAAAGTGACAATGGACCTACACATATTGATGACAAATCCCACCACCACCACCTCTTTTTTCTCCTGCTCTTTCCATTTTCTATTCCACCTATGAATACATGCACTGCATTTTCAAATATTTTTCCACAAAATTACTTGATTTTTTATGAAAGACACTTCAGTCCATAAAATGAAATAATATATAAAATATATGACACTAAGGGCCTGTTCAAATGGTGATTTGCAATATTTAACTCTGAATCTAATTTTATAATTAAATTTTGATTTATAATTTTCTGAATTATGAAAATTACAAAAAAAAAGATGTTTAAATACTAAAAAGTCAATTTTCCAAAATCACGACTACAAAAAGATCTTTTATGTTGGATTGAAACCTTAAGACTAATTATTTTTAAATATAATTTCAAGACAAAGACTACCTAAATAAATTATGAAACATTTTAATTATGAATTTAAAATTGATTCGGGACGACTAAACACGAATTAAATTCACCTCAATATAGCCAGGCTTATGACCTAAGCGGGAACGTAACCTATGTTCCAGATAAAATCTCCTTCCCCCCGCGCCTTTCCATCCACCATTTTCCTTTTTCCCCCCTCACTTTCCACCCGAAAATCCGTCCTCCCCAGTCACCATGTATAATCCAAAAACTCAATTCTCCCACACGTATAATCATACTTATGGCAACAAAGATAGAATTTCAGGACAAACAAATCAAACTTCAAGCAATTGGTGCAATGATCAAGAAGTAGTTCAATTCAGACCAAATCATCATGAAGAAAATGATGATTCTGGTGTTTGTTCGCCGCCTCTATGGAAGAACAGTCCAAGCCCAACAGCAAGCCCATCGCATCCACTCCTCACCCACCATATTTCTAGATCTTTATCACCAAAGGCAAGAGCACTAGCCATTGCTAGAGGGCAAAAAGAGCTCATGGAAATCGTGAAAACCATGCCCGAATCTTCATATGAACTTTCTTTGAGAGATCTTGTTGAGAATCACAGTATTGAAACTCAAGCCCATCAAGTAGAAAGATTGAATAATTCTAGTTTGCAGCAAAGGGGAGTGGGGAAAGTGAAGAGACAAGAGAGCAAGAATAATGAAAAGAATATGGGTTTTGAGAATAAAGGGTTGTTTTTGAAGATGGTGTTTCCGTTTAATTTGGGATCGAAGAAAAAGAAGAATTTTGGTAGGAATTCTAGTGGGAAAGTTTCGCCTAAGCCTGGTGGGGGTGAAAGGGATTGGTGGAAGAAGAAATTTACTGGCTCTAGTGATAGTGATAGTAGCAGAACGAGCAATAATAATAGTGGCAGCAGCGGCAGCAGTGGGAGCAGCGGCCGAAGCAGTAGTGACGGTGGCCGGAGCGATGGCAACCGGAGGTATGCTCAGTAAAGAATTTGTCTTTGTTTTCAATCTTTGGATGCCTAGATGGACAATTACCTCAAGGCATAATTACCTCTACCCCCCTCAAATTGATCATAATGATCCAAACATCCCCTAAAGTTTGAATAATTATAATTACAAGCTACATGATTTGATTACGCATATATTACAATTAACTACAGATAATTACAATTATACCCTCTATCCATATGGTTTTCTTGTAATGTTTAGGATTTTTTAGGGGTGTAATAGTGATGATCCATACCTTAGGATTGTAATGGTAATTATCCGAACTATAGGGGTATAATGATAATTATTCAAATCTCATAGAATGTTTTGGTCATTATTTCAAACCCCAGGGGATGTTGAGATAATGATCTCTTACCTTAATGCCTCTTGGGCTTTGGCTCGATCACAAAAATCATGTATTTTGAAAAATTATAATAGTACTTCTTATCGTTAATTAGTTAATGAAAGCTGCAATAACTTGTATAATATTATAATTATACCTCTAAAAATTTAATATTTAAAAATTTAATATTTAGATTAACAAGAAGTTTTATTTAATATTGCAATGAATACGTTAGATTTTTGGGTGCCTGAGTGAAATTTGGCATGAGCTCTATTAAGTTTTTCATCAATTCGTTAAGTTTTTTTTATCAATTGAGCAAATGATAAAGTATTGTAATAATTCTTCAAATTACAAAGGACATTTAGATAATTAGCTCGAACTTGAGGATGCTGAGGTAATTATCCGCTAAAGAATTGGGGATTCAATCATAAATCTGTATTCTTCTGAATCTAAACAAAGGGTAGTTCTAAAGTTGTTCTTAGTATTCTTGGATGTATGTTGTTGAACTTTAACTATTAATATTTAAAGATTGGGATCAAAATTAATTGGGAATTATAATCAACTTTGATGCAGGAAAAAGAATGGTTTCCTAACAGGTTGCGCTTGCTGGCCATTTTTCAAATCCAGAAGCAGCAAATGTGAAGAGTAGATAAAAATCCAACGTGCCTAAAGTTGTGGATTTGATTGTATTTGTATAAACCCTACCACAGCCTTTAGATAGTAGGTAACCTGGCAAAATATCTGCGTGAAGCATTTATATATAATAATTTCTGTTATTATATGGCAATTAATTCCTTTTTTTCTTTTTCTCCTCTCTCCTACACAAGAGGATTGAACTTTGAACCATGCATTTCCTTTGTGGAGCAACTAGCAACAATGGTGCCTCAATATTTGGACTAATCTATAATCTTTGAAAAAATATCTTATAAAATGTTTCTGTCTTAATAACATGAGTTAATTTTCAGAAAAAAAAAAATTAAAAAATTGAAATAGAAATGTATGGTGAATTCTACCATATATCACGTTATGAGTTTATAAGTTCCTTTAAAGAAAAATAGAAAATTTCAAGCTCATATTTAAAATCTCAAATCTCATCATTACTTATAATTTTTAAAATTTTATTTTATTCAAACACTTCAACAATTTACATTTAATATAAAATTTAACCTCTTATATATAGCTTAAAATATGTCTGAAATAAGCTGCCAACCACCCTACTCCCTACAAGCTCTAAATATACTACCTGAGAACAGGAAGTTATACCCAAAATTGTAGATTCTCAATACACAACAAAATTTCTATAAAGCGAGAAAAACAAAGTGAACTTAAATCTAGATTAGTTAACACAGATTATGCTTCTCTGCTCTCTCACCGGTACTTCTTGGCTTTTGCCAGCTTTTTCTTCTTCTTCTTCACAGCTTTTGGAACTTTATTCTTTCGGGCCTCCCTCTTTTCTTCTTTAACTTTCTTCTTGTTCTCTTTTCTGGCTGCTTTCCTGTCTGCTGGTGTCTGCTTATTGCTTTCAGAAGATGAACCCTCCTCCGAGTCGCTGGTTTCATCGTCACTTTCCTCCGTTCCATCTTCTGATTCTCCTTCGAGCGAGCTGGGAGGTTTGGCGGTTTGAAAAGGATCCTCTTCTACTGGCTTATCGTTGCAATGTTGCTGCTCCTTATCGGCTTGGGAAGAATTCGTCATAGAAAGCGCCTTCTTGAGACCAGTAATGGTTTGATAGTACATGTCCCCCGTGTCCTTCCCGCTGATGATTCTTTGCACATCTGCCTCGGCATTCTTCACATCATCCAAAGTCTTTGGAATGTATGACTAAAGAGAAACGAGAAAACATTTAAAATGTCAGCTAACTTAATGTGTGAATGGAAGGCCCACTTATAATGTTACACAAGCTCTATTGAGTTCTACTGACTTGTTACCATATTTTCCCAATGACAGGAAAAGTTTCTGTAATTAGGCAGCAGCTCAAGGGTGTTAAGGTAATTATTAGGTTATGATTTGAGTGGGACCATGGATGGTAGTTGCTTATAAGTTGCGTGGTTAAACAGATGATAAGATCTTGTAAAAACATGCACAAGAGGGGCATTTTACGGAGATCACATGAAACAATAATGAAACGGGACTGTTGTTTTTTTAGTAATATAGGTAACAGTTGCTGTTTACAAACCTGCACAAATACAGAATCTGCAATTTCTTCCTCTGCAGAGATCATGTCCCCTCTAGCCAAAATTTTTTGTTGCGCCTGCGAAGAAATTCATAATAATGAGAATGAAGCTCTCACGAGTAATTAAAAGATGCAATTTTGGATTGAATGGGTTAGGATGGATGGATGCATGTAAACATTTTACACCTCTTCCAGATAACTGTCCACTGAATCATCATCGATAGTTGGATCCACTATAAAATCGAACAATTCTCGTATTGTCATAACAGCTACACCATGTTTCTTGAAAAAATCCTGAGTGAAAGAGAAAACCATAAGTTGTCTTCCCCCAGAAAACATATCTAAACACGCATAACCATGCAAGAGGAAAACAAAGGAAATGTAGCTGTGAGAAATACTTACCGAAACATGAATACAATCCTCTCGAAGGAAATCAAGGGCGTGAGGATGGTCAAGATCAACTGCTTGTGAAACATCGATTATGTACAAGTGGCCCTGCAGAACACATGAAATCACTAATCTGAGTTCATATTGCCATAATTGAAGGCTAGAGAAAATTAAAAGCTCACCTCAAAATATAGTATGTTATACTCGCTAAGGTCTCCATGTACTAGCTTGCACTTCTGATATAATGTCCGCATTGCCATTATCATCTAGCAGGGGAAAATATGGCACCATCAGCTTTTTGTATACTTGAGCCATCAAAGTAGAATGTCGGTGTAAAGCTACCAACCAAAAATATATAAATATGACCTTCCAAACTCACCTCGACATAGCCTTCACGTAACTTATCAAGAGATAAATCAGCATCCTTGAGCCGTGGAGCAGCCCAACCTGCCTTGCCTGTGTAGAAGAAAACAAACCCAACTTTAGTCTGTGTAAATCAAAGCTTCTCGTTTCACTAAATCTGACATTAACGAACCGAATTAACGATTAGAAATACATTAAATCAGTTTCATTTAGTATTAAGAACATGAAGCCTCAAAAGTACCTATAAATTCCATGACCAGAACATGAAGCCTCAAAAGTAGGGGAGTTGGACATCTAATTCCTGCTGCTCTTAGCCTTCAGGTTTAGAAAACAAACAATATCAGAAAGAAATAAAATAAAATAAAATATAAATAGAGCCTTCTGATTTTTCCCCCCCTTCATATTCTGCCAATTGTTTAAGTTATCTAGCGACCAACACAACTTGAACAATGAAACAGATGCAATTACCTCATAAGATTTCTCATTTCTTTCTCAGCCCATGTCTTTACCATTTTTCGGGGGTTGTGCTTGCAATACCCATATCTGAACCTGTAGTCACCTTGTACATACCGATCTCTATCCCTGTTGGTTTGGAGAGGAGACAAGCAACCATTTCAGTATTGACGCACAAATAACCTCCAAATTACAATCAGAATGCAAGTAAGACCTCAGATCATATCAAGAATACATTAGCACTTCCCTTTGCAATTAAATTAGGAATAGATATTATCGTCTCTCTAGAAGGCTTGAAAGATGAGTGAGGCAACAGGAATTGTCCATGCATAACTTTCTAGCAAATGGTAGAGAGAATTATATCTCTGATTTCACGAAGTTGAAAAAGTTCAGAAGATGAAAGAAAAGAGATCTGGTTATCAAGAGCAAAACATCTCTTTCAAGCCAAGATAGTCATTTACAGAGAATACTTTTTTTCTTCATACATCTAAGTTCACAGAGACATTGGCATTTATTCGGCAAGGCACATGACACTATAATGAATTGAGACAAACTAAAAGGTTGCTAGGCATACTTGAATACAAGAACTGAAGTTTTGTAAACCTTGATTGCCAGCTCCTGACCATCGGATTTCGTAGCATGATAGACATTGGCCTGTTGGAAGAAAAAATAAACAACAATGATGCTCAAATTAGAGTTCAGCTACACCTTTGCCAGAACAAGAATATAAGAAAAACTCAAGCACATGATCCTTCACAGATAAGATCCAACATGCAAGAATATTCAGAATGTAATGAGTTGAAAATTAATAAGATCTGGGAAATATTTAAAAGGAAAAACATAGGGGTGCAACTCGTACTTCTTTTCCAGTTGAAATGCAGCCGTTGATGTCCTTAAATACACCCCGATTCAGCATTTTGAATAAAACCATACGGGTTCTAGGGTCAATTGCCTGAAAGCAAGACAAGATTATCACACAGCAAGCCAAAAACGAAATTACTTTCAAGAAACATGAGTGCGGATGCAAGAACGGCAGAAAGAAAGAAATAAAGTCCTAAGCTTTTCAAGTACATTCCACCAAATATTATTACCTGCTCAACAGTCGCACGGTCTGCTTTCTCAGTTGTTTTAGTCTTACCAATGGCCATATCACGCACACTCTCCCGAATTGCCGTAGTAACAGAATTTGACATTCCAACATTTAACCTTCCTTCCCACTCCTGCACATATCAATAGGCTGTTATAAACCAAAAGGCACACAAAAGGAAAACTTAGAAACAAACGAACAACCAGAAAAAGGGTCGGTATCTGAGTCAGCAAGGAAAGTTAAAATGTTGTAAAGGTGATTACTTTGAGCAAGCATACATGATTACATTCACAGCGTCCAAAAACAAAACAAAAAATGTATATGAGATAGAGATATCCAAGATTGGTAGTTTCAAAAAAAAAAAAAAAAGAGACTCAATTTTTTATGACTCCATTCCAAAAATCAGAAACTTAGATTACTGACAGCCTCCAGAATAATTTATATCACCGAACACCAAACAATCCATAGCAGAAACCATGAAACAAATACATCAAACCTAAAATGCAACAAAAAAATTTCCTTTCTTTAATCCAATTTTAACGCAAAACTCAGAAAAACCTTCATAATGCATTCATCAATTTACAGACACCTGCCTCCAAAGGTGATGCCCTGATGTGATTAGAAAACTTCTGGGACTTATTCGATATGGGCTGAAGGGAAGAGTTGTTGGGGCGGGAGTGGAGCCCACCATGAGCATTCGGCCGCCTCGCATGCAGCAGAGTGAAAGAGCTATCCACTATTGCGCCTTCTGCATCGTCTCTTGAGTCCAAGTAATCCAAAGCCTCCCCTATTTCCGACTCTGATGAAAAGGACAAGTCTTCTTCTTCTTCTTCCTCCCCTAATTCTTCACAGTCTTCTTCTCCTCCTTCTCCGCCTTTTTCAGGATAGCTCTCAAATGTAGGATCTAGCTTTTCCGCCGAAACTGTTGTCATCTTTGGCTAGGGGTGGGTGTGAACTATGGTTCGCCGGAACGACAATTTTCGCAGACGGACGAAGCAAAACGATCAATTTTGCAGTTGGAGAAGAACGCCGCGATATAATTGGGGCAAGAGAAATCGGAACAACGAATTTGCAGTGGGAAGAGTAACAGAGTGGTGAACAATGATTTTTGCCGCTCGGATGGGTGGCGCCGAAGTGAATGAAAGATCCTAGTTAGGGCTTGTCACTTGAATGTTATTGACTCAAACGAGATATTCTTCTATAATAATTTTGAATTATAGCAAATAAACAAAAAATAGTTAGATAGTAATGGAAAATATAAAATAATTGAAAAAAGAAGAAAAAATATTAAAAAGAGACCGAAAACAATAAACTATCATTGTAAGATTTATATATGTCTAGAACCAAAATAATTGAATTTCATAAATAGAAAAATTTGATAGATAATTTCTAAACTTTTTGATATTTACGTGGATATAGTATAAGATAGAATTTGGAATGCTCAATTCTATAGAGTAAGAAATTAATATTTTATAAACTTTAACTGAAGAACTCGTATGAAATTATTAACATCTTGCACACTTTGATTAAATCATTCATGAGAAATTATTAAATATTATTTCAAATTAATTTTTTTTTTGAATAAACTATTTTATTTCCTTATCACCAATGTGTTCATACAGTTTTAAGTTGCATATGATGGATTTTAAAGAAATACCTACACCTAACGAGCTTGCAGGCTTGTACCATGATATGACAGTATCAGAATTGATAAAATGGGGAAAGTAAAACGTTCGTAGGTTACTTCTTAAACATGCAGGACGAAATGTTATGAATATTTTAACTGAATTATAATTTCATATCTATGTATAATATGAATAATAAATTTACATGCATGATTAGTGACACACCATATAAAGAAGGCGCTATCACTATCATGGTCTATACATTATTTGTGTAACAAATTTTAAATTTGTATTCATATGAAATCATTGGATATCCATTGCCAAAAACTTATGATTAAGCTTACAAAAATACTTAATATAAATATTTTCATGAATATTATCCAGATTATATTGAACTCATCATTACACGCTGCCAATATATAATTCCCATCTTCCCACAAAAAAAGCGCAACCAACCATTCAAATGGAGGCGAGCAGAAAGGAAGAAGCTTTCTCCCTATTTCCTCCTCTCATTTCACCATCATGTTTTCATACATTAACCCTTAATTCTTTTCAGAAAGCGTTTGATTCAAAGAGGGCCAGGGGCGGTTGAAACCCTGGCTGGCGGAGGAAGAAGAGGAGGCCGACGCGGCGCATGAGGAGGCCGCAATGGCAGCACAACAACCATTTTCGATTGATATTAGCAAGCTTAATAGAACCATTCTTTGCCATGCTGAAACCATTTTCAGGTTTAATGGCCTTTGGGAAGGACCCGATCCTTTAACGCCCCTCATTTCTCTCTTCCTCATCCAGCTTACTTTTTCAATCGCCGTTATTAACCTTCTCGTTTATGCCCTAAAACCCTTCAATCAACCACCTTTCATTGCAGAAATTCTTGTGAGTGACATTTTCTTTCGTGTAATCAGATTTTGCATTGTAGTTTAACTTTTTATGATTTTTTTTTTCAGTTGCATGAATGGCGTGATTTGCATGTTGCATTTATCTCTAGGCATTGTCAGAACTGTAGGAATGCTAATTGAATATAAAATTAGATTTCGAATCCCAAGGTCAATGTTTTGATCCATTAGCTGTTAATTAATGACATTAAACCTCTGCTTGTTTTTGAACTCTTCTTAATCTTTGCACATGATGATGTCCGAATACATCACCAAACGTAAAAGGCTTTCCTGTGCTGAGTTATTCACTCTTCCAATCATGGTGCAAAACAGTAGTTTGTGTGCTCAAAGAGTTTGAGGGTCTTGAAATAGTTTATATGGTCTTTCCTCTTGCATATTTTAAGCCATTTGGTAAGGACAAACAGCACCGCCCCCCAACCCCCTCCCCCCCAACCAAGTGGTTTTGCGCCACAAATTGGGCATCATCAATGTATATTATAATCTTCCCGAAAGAACGTCGTTTCACCATTTATCTTGAATCCAAACTCAACATTGAGCAATGATTCTCCAGGGTTACATTCTCTTGGAAAATTTTGCGCAAAAATTTGCACTTCTTGCGCCTTTTTGTGTCATGCAAGCATTTGAGAGTTTTCAGCACCAAATCTGATATTGAAACAGCAGACTGCATCTTGTGTCCTCTTCCTGATATTATGTTAAGACCATTAATAATTTTGCTTTAAAGAGACTGATATTTTAGCCAACCTTTCTCATGAACATAGGGCGGTATACTCCTGGGGCCTTCTGCACTGGGGAGAATAACAGCATACAGAAAGGTGTTATTCCCTCTCTATTCCTTCCAGAAAATGGAGGTAGTAGCACATTTGGCCATTGCTTACTATGCCTTCCTAGTGGGACTAAAGATGGATATAAGGGCAATTATGCGCACTGGACCTAAGGTTTTCAAAGTTGCTGTTGCAGGAACCATAATCCCTTTCTTATTTGGCTCTGGCTTATACTTTGTTTTCAAAGTTGGTAAAACAGAATATGCCGGTTTCGTTTTCTGGGGCGCTGCCCTTACTGTCACTGGCTTCTCTGTGCTAACAAAAATTCTTGAAAAGCAGCAAATCCTTCACACAGAGATTGGAAAGACAGTTATAGCGTCCGCCCTGGTCCATGAGATGTGTGCTTGGGCTCTTTTGGCCATTGCATTTGCAGCCACGAGCTCTGAATCGAACATTCACTGGGCATTGATCAGTACTGTTGCCTTTGTACTTCTTTGCATCTACTACATCCGGCCTGCCCTCAGATGGATCATCCGAAAAACGCCAGAGGGGCAAGGATACAGTGAGTTCTATATATGCTCGATTCTCACTGGAGTGGCCCTATGTGGTGTCATCACTGATATCTGTGGAACACACCCGATGATTGGGGCATTCGTCTTTGGGCTCATTATACCTAATGAAGTTCTTGAAGCTACAATGGTGGAGAGGCTGGAAGACTTTATAGTGGGAATTCTGATGCCAGTTTACTTTGTGGTGTGTGGGCTGAGAACCAATATTGATGCCATCTCCTACCAGACATCCTGGTTTGTGGTTGGATTGGTTATAATATTAGCCTGCGCTGTGAAGGTACTTAGCTCTCTTTCCATTGCCATTTTTGGCGAACTCCCTGTAAACGAGGCTTTGGCGGTTGGATTTTTGGGAAACGCTAAGAGTGTCATCGTGCTCATCATTCTTGAAGCTGGCCAGATACAAGGGGTATATATATACATCATACATACAGATACGTGCCCGCGCATGTGTGTGTGAATCTTGGACAAAAAATAGTGTTTTTACAGGTTTTCTTGATTTGTTGACAGGCTCTCAACACACAAACTTACTCAATGATGGTGGTGGCAGTTCTGGTAATGACGATGATTGTCACACCAGCAGCAATATATTACCGGCCGGAGCAGAATCTGGTACCCTACAAGCGTCGGACGATCCAGAAAGCAAAAGCAGACGAGGAGCTTCGAATCCTGTCATGCATCTACAGCACGCGTAACGTCCCCTCCATCATTAACCTGCTCAGAACTTCAAATGCCACCCTGAGATCCCCAATCAGCGTCTTCGCCCTCCAGCTAGTCGAGCTAGTGGGGAGGGCCACCACCATGCTGGTGGTTCACAACTCACGCAAGGCTGGCCCGAGAAACCCCAGTCACATAGAGGCTCAAGCAGATCAGATCATAACTGCTTTCGACAACTACGAGCTCCGGTCCGAGGGCGTCAGGACGCAGGCCCTCACCGCTCGGTGCTCCTACACCACCATGGATGAGGACATCTGCACCGTCGCGAAGGAAAAGCGTGCATCATTCATAATCATCCCTTTTCATAAGCAGCAGACAATAGATGGTGAAATGGAGGATATAAATCCTGCCATCCGGAGCGTTAACGAAGGCGTGCTAGCAAATGCACCTTGCTCCGTAGGCATACTAATTGACAGAGGATTTGCTGAATCACATGATCATGCGCAGAATATCGCTGTATTGTACTTTGGTGGCCCAGATGATCGGGAGGCGTTGGCTTACGCATGGAGAATGGCGGACAATACAGATGTTCAACTAACTGTGGTGAGGTTCATTCCGACCACAGAAGCAGTAGAAATAGAGCCAACTGATGGAGACCATGTGAGTCTCCCAATTGATCATGAAAGGGAGAAACTGCTGGATGATGATTACCTGGGAAAGTTCAAGATTGCAACCATGAACAACAAATCTATAACCTACTGCGAGTTGGTGCTGCATGACGAGGAAGAAGCAATTAAAGCGATAAAATCAATGGATCAACACAACCATGATCTTTACGTTGTGGGGAGAGGGAGAGGAATGGTTTCACCACTTACAACAGGGCTAGCCGACTGGTGTGACTGCCCGGAACTGGGGCCGATTGGTGACCTTCTGGTGACATCAGAGTTTGAGTCTTCATTTTCAGTACTCATAGTGCAGCAATATCTTAAGAGCAACAAGACAAGGGATGGTTCGATCCGGTCGACAAGCTCGGTGAACTTTGGCGATGAAATTGCAATGAGGCCATCTACTACTGAAAGTGAGGAATTTGAATCTTTTGGCAGTTTCAGGAAGTGGGAACATGAAAACTGAGCAGTACTCATGATCCCAGAACCTGAAACACTATATTTTGAAAACAATCTCCTCCAGCTTGCCTAGAAAATTTCAGTACTAATTGCATGCCTTAGAGAATATAATTGAGGAAGTAACATAGAATGTCAGGGGCTTCAGAATTATTGCAAGATCTTAAAATGGTTTATATTACAGTGAATCATTTCAGACAATTATACAAAAAGAACAAATTAATGGTTTTAGCAGAAAGAACAGTTAGTGCAGAGTTTGGTATACTAAGCTCGTTGCAGGGAGCAAAAATTCTTTGCTATTCAATTCTTGAAGAAATGTTTATTCAAGGTTCAATGGATTCTTCCCACAAATAATGATGCTTGAGGTTGAATCTAACAAACCAAGCTCGACCTTGATGAGCTGAGAAACATGGGAATCGAGCTCAGCTCAAGTGTTTTACAAATACTTTGATCATTATAATTATATATTTATATGTAAATATATTAAAACAGGGCTCATGGGACTATGAAAAAGACTTACTTGGCTTGAGCTCAGATCAAGATATATACAAACCAAGTTCAAGTTCAAAGTCTTTGAACTCAAGCTCGAATACTTCTTGAGCCGGTCGAGGCTCGAGAGCCGACTTGATTTGTTTGTATCCGTTATCATATTTTGCTTATTTTGTGAGAGACAAAAGAGTGGTTACGCACAATTTTGGCCATGAAATGTGCAATTATCTTCCTTTAATAACAAGAATTGCCAGTCAAGAATCCATCTGAGAAGTGTAATACATACAAAAAACCAGGGAAAAAAAAAAGAATCAAATGACCTTGGAAAAAATTGCTGCACAGGTTTTGAATTCCAGCTGCCTTGATATTCATAAAATTACAGCAGGAAGGTGACTAAAGCTTGGAATATTGATTTTGGACTTAACCAAAAATTCGAAGCTTGCGAACTTTCCCTTTCATTGCTTGCAGATACAAATCCATTTATCTTATCCACTTTTCTCTGAAAAGATAGCATTCAGAAAAATGTCTCAAATAGTTAGAATATTCTTTTAGGAAAAAAGGGGAAAAAAATAAAAATAAAAAAACACCATTTTTTCTTGGGGGGAAAAAAATAAAAGAAAGAAAAAGAGTGGAATTTATGCATTGATAAAGATTCATAGTACCATAGCAGCATCCTTCAATGGCCCCCAGCATTCGACACGATTGTATTTCTTTGAGCTAGAGTGGAAAAATACTCTAACTACAGCATCCATTAGTTCTCGACGCTTGCTGAAAAGATCAGAGTCTCCATATAGCACAGCCTCAATTACCTGCAAAATTTTAAAACATGAAGTTAGATTCGATTACACCCGTCGACGTACACTCAATTCTCACAAAGATTTTTACATTTGATCTAACTTGATTGCATTATGGTTTGATCATTTATATGATGTAAAGCCTATAGCAACTATGCGTGTTTTCGCACTTCACTGTCTAAATAACACACACATTTTCACTTTGCCATACATGAACTAATTCTGACAATCGGGATTCATATGAGGGCTTCATGTTCTCACTTGAATTGTCATGACATCAAACGTCCAAAAACGAGGGAAAATGTGAAAACATATGGTGTCTGAATCCCCTAGATACTGAACTTACCAGTGGCAATTCCTTGGAAAATATGTGGTATCTGAATTCAGCAGCCAGATCTGATAAAGAATTTGGTCCACTCACATAACAATGCACATTTAAGCACAAAATACCATTTACTTCTGTCCACTCCGCAACAACATCATCTTTATTATACCACCCTTTCAACTACATGAACAATACAACAAACACATTATAAGTAACTCTAGTTCAAAATCTATCACTACAACGAAAGTACAAATAGACAAAAAATCTGGTCGAATTGTGAAGGAAAACTAATGGATTCAGAAAATAAGCAAAATGTATATCAATGGTCACATTTTTGACAAATTAGTGAATGTTTATAATAATTTTTCGTTCTCTGGCGAAATTCTTTTGCAAAAGTTAGTTTCATGACGTGGTTTGTTATTTAATGGATTTTTTAATCTAGATAAGAAAGAAAGAAATATCACCTGATCACGTTGGATAATGTTTGAAATGGTTAAGGTTAAATTAGCTGTAAAGTCACAATGGGATAGAGTGTAAGTTCTTGGAACAATTCTTGATGGTGTCCCAACTTCTTCTCCCATAAACAACACTTTTAGCTTTGAAGCTTCAAATCTTGCCGGAGGACCCAAAAGCCTTGCAGCCTATTTTGAAAAAATTACACCAAAATTATCAATCCATTTAATTAACATAAGCTCTATATATGTCAAAAAGATCAAAGATTCAAAAGATTTATACGAATAATTACCTCTACACCCCTATAAAGTTTGGAATAGTTACCAAAATACCACTTAGAATTAGATAATTACTATTACAACCTTTATCATTATTTCATTGCAGCATAATTATAACTACACCTTCTGAGCTCACGCATGATTACAGATACACTCTTTGTCTAAGAAGTCTACTTATAATATTTTAGAATTTTCAAGAAGTGTAATTATTCAATCCATAGGGTGTTTTGGTAATTATACTAAATCTTAAGGGGCGTTGAGGAAATTAACCCAAATTTAAACAAGCTACATGTCACTGCAATAGTATACATTTTTCAAGAAATTACACCACATTTTTCAAGAACCCTTATCAAAAACAACATAAACACAGACCACATTAAAAGCTAACCAACTCAAAAAATAAACCAAACCCAACTCAAAAAGCATTTTCTTGAAAATGAAAGAAAACAAAGAAATTAAAACCTGGAAAACAAGAGAATTATAAGATGGTCTCTTATCATTCAATATGTGAGGTAAAATAACAGAAGGAGGTGAAGGCTTGGCCTTGCAATTATAAATGTAAGGAGGGGAAAATGCAGCAGTACAAGTAGCCATTGACACCATAACAGATCACTCATTCTCTCTTTAGCATTATTCTTTCTTTATTTTTTCAGTTTTTTTTCCTCCAAAACTTCACCACCATTTCATTTTTAGCTTTCTTTTCCCCCCTCAAAGTGAGTGTGTGTATTATGTGTGAAAATCTGTGTGATGCAGAGGGGAAGAAAGAGAGAGGGTCAGAGGGCAATGTATGTGGACATGATGAAAACAACAATGGGGAGGAAATTGTTAGCAAGAAAAGGTTTGAGGGTTATGTGGGCCCCATGGAATCGACCACTGGCCAATGGCATTGCTCCTTTGGGAAGTTCTACCCCGTTTGTATACATAGCATTTATTTATTTATTTGTTTTTTTGTTCGTTGGTTTTCAATTTAATAACAAAAAGAAATTGTAATTTGATTTGTTGGAAAGTGAGACTGGAATTTGTCATTAGGCCATAAATATACTTTTAGAAATATTATTTAATTTCAGAATATACTATTTTTTATATAAATACTAGCAATTTATACAATCAATTTTTTTTTTTTTGATAAAAATTACACAAGCAACTTCTATATATAAAAAATATTATTAAACTATATTTTATTTTTAATAAATAAAATATGAAAATAAGAAAATAAAAGATATGATTATTCAAAAATATTAATAAGAAAACGATAATATAAGAGTAATTGCATCAAAGATTGTGGAGTAATGGTTGCAATTATAATAATAGCATATTGACTGTAATTATGAACGGTAAATTAGAAAGTCAAAATTTGATATATGAACTCTGAAAAAGAGTTCATTTTTATAATAGCAAGTCTAGATATATTCTTTTTCATTTTTCAAATTATAAAATTATAGAAAAATATTTTTCTTTCTGAGAAGACTCAAAGGTTGCATCCTTTTCAGCCCATCAATTTTAATATGAGAAATCTATGTGAGTTGGGCTGAAAATTGGGCTTGTCCTATTACAATCTGGCCATTGGTGGGCCTGCTAAGATTCAGATGAATCTATGTTGCCACTTACCATATTTAAGTTCTTTTAAATTACTTGAAAAATAAACAATTTTACTTTTTATTTATGCTTTTTTATTTTTATTCATTTTTAGCTTTTTGTTTAGGGAATATATTTTATGTCTTGTTAGTTTCAACTTTCACTGAAAATTCTACATGTTTTCCAGCAGCTGAAAAAATAGTATTGTTTCAATACAAAAATATGCAATATTTCACTAAAATACACAAATGCTCTAAATAAGCTACAAATTCCATTTGGATTAAGATGCCCCGTGCTTTATTTAATCAACGTAATAATAACAAGAAAATAAAAAATTAGTTCCCCTGTATTGTATTAAATTTTCAAAAGAACCACATGAAGCACAAAATTAAAAATAATTTCCCACCAACCCCGCCATTCTGATTCTCTTTGTGCTTAGAACATTTGCCCTTTGAGAAAAAGGAGAGGACAAAAAGATTTTTTTTTTTTTTTTTTCGATTGGGGAGAGGACAAAAAGATTTAAGTTGATTCTTTTAGTACTTCTTCAGACACTTTACCCTTTCAAACAGGGGTTTGTCCCCCTCCTCAGTGCCTACAGCCAATATTAAAACAAATTTCTCCCCCATGTGTGCATGATTGAATTTCAAGAATCACAAAAAATATTAATCCCTCGATAAAAATTGAAGTCCCTTTATTCCCTTCATTATTCTTAGAATCTCCCACTCACAAATCACAGTAAGTATTGGGATCACTCATCAAAGTTAATTGATTGGGATATTGGGATTTCGTTTAGATAGAAATTTGGCTCAATCACAACCTAAAACCAATAAAACAGTCGGATCATTGTCCCGACAAAAATCCTTTGATTCTCATGTCAATGAATGTCAAAAGTGTAAATTTTTTAGAATACATATATAAACTGCGTACACAAAATCGAATGTATTTTTCTTGCTTATAGGTTAGGAAACCGACGCTAAGAGAACAAGTGGCATTTTTCCATTGGTGCTAACCGATAAAAAAAAAAATGCTAATTCTCCATGGCATATGGCTAATTTTGTCATTTGCATGCGCTTTGTAACTCATGTCAAATATTTACACCACATCATTAAACAAGCCACCAAAAGCAACAATACAATAACTAATAGCAACTTAGAAGAGTACATATAATATCTCAAACTGTCTGCGAAATGTTTCATCTTTCCTCTAACAAACAAGTGGGCAGAACTTCTTACATTACGCAAAATGTCCACTACCAAACACTCCCTAAAACAGGAAATAAAAGCAGCTCCAATAAGTTCTTGGATGATTCTTAATCATGTCATGTCCTTGGAAGCAAAAATGCCTAATCTTGAGCTTTCTTGCTCTGTTTTTCATCTCAGAAGCATCGAGATTGCCTAAAGCATACAATTGGGAGCAAATGCTGCCTAAAAATCTGCCTTCCCACTCTTCAGGTCCCTCTAGAGGCACAAATTATGTAACTTCTTCTTCAAAAGCTACTAGAGCTTATCAAAAGTTCCCTTCATCAGATGGCAAAGTTTAGCAATAAGCTGAGCGGGCAGCTTATTTGCTCTTCAGTTTCGTTAGTTGGGAAGTTGTTGAATGCAAGATGGCTCCAGCTTAATTATGTCTAAAGTTGATTATTCTTTTTGTTGGTACTTTGTAGTCAATACAGATAGGGAGTGAAGGCTTTTAAGCTGTTGCTTACAGCTTTTTCTTTCTTCTGTTGAGCTTGTAGCTTATTCTGTCAAAGTAAGTTGATCTTGGCCATCTCGGAAAGCAAATTATAAATTATGTTCTGATTCCTGATAGGGGATCTGCTTCTGTAACTAGAAATATAAATAGAAATAAATAAGATTAAATATTTTACTTTGGTTTACAAGTAGATGACAAAGAAATGCTCATATTAATTTCCTCAAAGGTTTGCTTGTTGCTTTGTTATGAAAAGGGTACAGTTCTGTTTGTCATTTGCTGTATTTGCAGTTTGTTAGAATCAATTTTCACCCATCATGTAAGGGGTGTAATGGTAATTACTCAAATTCAGAAAAACGTTAAATAGGTGTTGAGGTAATTATCCTTTTTATTATTCATCAATCAAATGTTAGTCCAACTCAAACCCAATATTGTGAAAAGAAAATATAACCAAAAATAGAAGAATCAAATATCCAAATTAACCATAGTAAAAATGTAACTTGTTGAATCGGCATCTACGTGGCAGGTCAATTGCCAACGAGGTTGGGAATGTGAAAAACCAGCATAAACATTATTCATCAATCAAACGCTAGCCTTGCGCTAACCCAACATTGTGAAAAGAAAATATAAGCAAAAATAGAAGAATCAAATACCCAAATTAACTATAATAAAAATAATAATTTGTTAAATCAGCATCTACGTGGCACGTCAATTGCCAACGAGGCTGGGAATGTGAACAACCAATAAAAATACACAAACGCATGTAAAAGAGGTGACTACTGATTAGTACTTTGAAAACATGTAATTAATCATTCTCGCACAGTTCATAAAATATGACCCGAGCACTCGGAATATATCCGTTGACCATCAACCTCATATTAAAAAAGTTACTTGCTTAGCAACCAATTCATACATACAACCTTAAATTAACTTGAGCATCGAATGATTTTTGCTTGGACATTCGATGCTGTCTTACAATTCATTTTAGCTGCAGGACTAGGTTACAAAATTATTAGTCTACTTGACTCAAGGAAAATCCAAATAACCTTATTAACATATATGCATAAACAAATCCCCCAAATTAACCTAATAAAAATTGCCTAATGACCATCTCATCGCCACAAATTATCATGCCTTTTCAGGCAAATTCGAGGCAAAAAAGCCAATCCAAGCTGCCACGATTCTTCTCATTACATTTCCTCTCTTTGGAGGCAAAATCGCCCCTCGTCCGACACCACCATTCCCAAATGTCGAACTCTTACAAGTTTTCACGCCAAATGACGACAATGAAGTCGCATTACCAAAAGTAAGATTCCTGGTCATTTTTCGAAAATCGTGTTTTCTTGCGTCGAACCCACTATTCTCTCCAACGACATGTTTACTCATTTTCTCCCTTTTGCTCTCAGTTTGGTATATTAATTGGGTAATAAAAAGTCTGCTATATATAAGAAGAAAGAAATTGGGGTTTAAGTGGGAAAACAGAAACAAAAAAAGAAAAAAAAAGAAAAAACAAAACGCGGAATTAAACACGCACTTAGATTAGATCAACGTAATTATTTCTAGAAGGGGCACGGAGGAAATTATTATGGCAAGGGAAAAAAAATAATATCGAAAATCATAAATGTGAGGTCAACATATAAGTCTTGTACTTCTCTTCAGTGGATGAGTTGTAAATGAGGACACTTTTTTAGGCCATTTATTATTACAACAACATTAATTATCCTTTGAAAAGTATTCATTACGACAATTATGTTGTGTCCAACTTGGGCTGTGTGATAACCACATGAGATTGAGAATATAGCGATTATGGTCCGAGATACAGTTTTCAAATAATGCAGGGTTGTCAGTTCCTCGGATTTTGGGAATCTAATAGGAGATGAGATAGGATCTAGGGGCATTAATATTAATTTTAAATTTAATAAAATTTTGAGATATGATTATGATTATGAAGTTTGACATTATTAATTCTATTTTTATGATATTACATTCTATTTGAGAAATTTAATTGGTATTATATATGAGTTGTTGTCTTAATATAAGTTCATGTTTGAAAAAGGATTCCCCACATTGCATAAAGGTAGCCCGGTGAGGATTGGGGAATTTTACTAATATTGTCCTCCGTTTGATTGATAAGATTAATGTGAGGTTCCTAACATTCCACAATATCTATATACCATTTGATTGATATGATTGGATAGTATTATTTAGTGAAATTACTTTTTAGCCATATTCTTTGGAAATTCCAATTAGAATTGGAGGACAAAATTGTAAATTTAATTGCAATCTTGGATCTGAAATTGGGTGAGATTAACCACAATCTCACCCCCAAAGGTGAAACTTATTTCACAGCCTAATTTACAACACAGTGTGGCTCGGAGTAACATGCGGGCCGGGCCGCATCCATATTCTTACCTATCAAACAATGGCATATAGAATTTCAAATACCACATTCCCACCTATTAGCTAGTATCAAACGCCCCTAAAAGTTTTATTGAAATTCGAATTTAGATTTTTAATTGGCTGAATTGTTTAAAATATTTTTTATACGATTCAATTATTCACAGGTATTTATGAAAGCTGTAAAATTAAGGATTCAAATTTATTTTTCACTTAATAGTAATATGTCTTTTTACCAAGAGGTACACTTAAATATTTTTTTGTTAATTATTGTATTTGATACTCGTTTTAATGATCCAATGAAGTTACTGTATTGATAGTTTACAGAGTCTTATCTTAAGAAAAAAGGGGCAAAAAAACAAAAGAGCTTACAACGGAACTTAATGTATCGAATATTTTAATCTAATGAAGAATCTAAAATTGGGAACAAAAGGAATAATAAGATCCAAATAGAAAGCCATAATCCTAGTTGCTTTTTTTGCATATATCCATAAACAGCAACAGAAAACCAACTGCAGGAACAGGAAAAGAAAAGCAAATATCCCAATATATCAACCTAATAATACCAGAGAATACCACACATCATCATTTCTGGTAAGATACAGCTGAAATTGAAATTCATCGAGTGGATCGAGCGTTGGAAGCCACAGATCCTCCAGTCCAATCATTCACGATACTTCTCAACACATCTCCTCTCCTCGGCGGCAGACTCGGGTTCTGTCTGGCGGCCGTCCTCGCCGCATTTGGCTGACGGCCATCAGGGGGTGGGGCGGCGGCGGCGGAGGCGGCGGTGCTGTCGTTAGCTCTTGGATCACTCATGTTTGGACTTGCCTATCCTAGAGCAGGAAATGATTGATTTTAAAAGGATGGAGAGATGAGAGTAGTGTTTGGTTATTGGGCAATGAAGAAGTAGAGACCCTACAACATTAAATGGAGCGCACGCGCAAGAGGACATGCAATCGGGCGTTGGATCGAAGAATCCAAGGTAGTCAGAATTTCACGTGATAGTCAATCTTTGATTTTTTCGTTGAGCTTATTATCAAATTGTCTTTCCTATTTTTATTAATTAAAGTATTTTAAGTTTTAAACATTCTCAATGTTTTATTTTCATCTCATCCATATTCCAACATTTTGCTCCCTGGCTCTCATCATCTAAACTTTTATACATTTTTTTTTTCCAAATTCTTATACATATTGAACAATTTTATAAATTTAGACTTTTCATGATATTTATCTAAGTCGTCTAAGTAATTATTTGATTGATTTTTAATGTACAGGTATTACCAATACTATATTGTTGTAAGCATATATTTATATAACATATTTTGTCACATTTTGGGTTTATGGGAATATATATTCCAAGAGCGAGATTATATTAACTAGGAATATAGAGGGCAGGGTGTATTTTACCCATATGTACATATAAAAGAAAAGAAAATACAACAACTTAACTAGGAAGTAATTAATTAAGAGGTTGTTTGGCTAAACTTATTACAAATATTTTATAACTCCTGCATTTATAAGATGTTTTTGTAGCTTATAAAATACTAAATACTGTATTAAAAATAGATATTGAAGTATTTAAATAAAATGAGATAATAGAGTTTATAAGTTGTTAGTAATTATAATTTTATAATTAAGATAGTAAAAAATCAAGGAGTGTACGTTTAAAATCTATAAAATAAGTTAGAAAATACTTATTTTTATTAAGAAAATTTATAAAATACTAACATCTTAATTTTGGACTATAAAATTTTTGTTAAAAAAATAATTTGCTTTAGAAAACTTCTATGCTCACCTAAACATCATCTAAATGGATAGGGCATCTAAATAGCATTTCAGTTTCTCATATTAATTACGTGTACGGACAGACAAGGAAAGAAAACATCCTCACCGGCCAAACCACCTTATCAATATCAATAGTTCTTATATTAGCTGGCTTTGCTCTGTCAGGCATTTTTTACTAGGAGATACTCTAGTACTCTAAGGTTTTATTTTATTTATTTATTTATTTTTATTTTGTAAGAAAATAATAAAAAAAAAAAAACTATAATTTAAATATATTACACTTCGTTTTATTAAAAATGGATATATTACCTTTGTTGAAGGGCAAAGAGTATCTTACTTGTTCGACTTGGCTTTGACTATAACTAATTAAAGTGGGGTCCAATCAGACATCAGTCTAAAGCACCATGTCTTTTTGGAATCCCAGCCACTTATTTAATTATTAAATGATTAATAATGCTTTAGCTAGTACTATGTTTTTCTTTTTCTTTTTCTATTTTTGCTTTATTGGTAGTTGAATTGGCCACTTACTATACATCGATCCATGTGCTCTTTTATAATGCAAAACTTTTCAACTATAAATAAAACTAATAATTCAAATAGAAATTCATATACATGACTTCCCCCTTAAGTTTTTTTTTTAAAAAAAAACAATATATATAAAAATAAAAATGGGAATATTATTAATTTATTTTCAGGGGTGTGAAAATACACGGCACTTCTTCTTCTTCTTGCTTCTGCCATTTTTATTCACAGGTAAGGTTTTGTTTGGCTGCGCCGTTTTGAAGCATGAAAAGATCAATTCAAACATCATAGTCTTCACTGACTTCCTCCTCGCCGGAAATACACTTCCTTTCTTCGACTTGAAGGGTGGAAACGCCGCCACCGCCACCGTGGAATCTGCCGGACCGCTGCCTTCTCTCTCAGCTGTCGCCATCATATCTGATTCTTTTGCTTTGATTAGTGTCTTATCTGTATCATATGGTAGAGGCAGATAATGCAAAATGAAGTTTAAATAGACTAATAGAGTAGTGTCCATTATTTAAAATATTAACAATTAATACGTAAAAATCAAACAACTTGGGAAGTACGTTTCTAGAAGGACGACACGTGTCGTCCGTACTGATGTAATAAATATTGCATCATAATTCACCAATTATACTTTCTAGATGGCTTATGGGTTATTATGCCTTTTTCTTTTTTTGAAATTGGTTCTATTTTCTCATTAAAAAAAAATAATAAAAGAAATTGGTTTTCTACTAGTGTCCTACAGCTAAATATACAATGTTTATTTATTTATTTCTATACTAATATTAGTCATAATGCTAGTTCTACTTATAACACCATTATTTAATTTATTCTAATTAAACCCTTCAAGCACGCAACAACTGGGTGGCATAAAAATCTATAATTGTTTTATAAAATAATGAAAGTAATTAATAAAGTGGGAATAATTTAGAATTTCTATTTAGTAATATGATATTCTGACAAAAATATAAATCACAAATGTCCACCTTTTTCTTAGTCAAAAAATGCAAATAACTTTTTTGTTTTATTGAAAAGCTCAAATCCAAGTACTTTTCTTTTCTTTTCTTTTTTTTTAATAAAAAGTGAGTTTTTGAATTTATTTCAAAAAATTCTCATATATTTTTAAATAAGCAATTATAACATTTAATTAATATATTAATACATTAATAATAATAAAAAATCAGTGCCATTCCGATAAAAGAGATCTCCAATTGCGTGCTATACAGTAATCTATCCTAAATAGAAAAACAATCCTGCGAACAAATAAAAATCGAACTAATGATCTTTAAAATTATAAAATATTTGTCATTATCACTTACTAGGACAAGCCCCATCGCAGGTCCTCACATATTCATAAGCTTTTCTTAATGGATAAGTCAGAAAATCAGTTAGTGGGGTTCCTACTATTTTTCAAGTGTGACATCTGAGCCATCAGTCTTTGAGAAAAATAATTAACAAACAACTGTAAAGGATTTTCACTTTATTTAATTTTTGTATTTAATTCCTCCATTTCCAAGTTAAGATGGTGACATATTTGGTCCAGGCTTAAAAGAAATTCTAGTCAGTCAAGCACTCAGGACGGCAAAATTCTTCCTTACTATAATTAATTTATAAATTTTAATACTAAATTATCCAAAAAGAATTATTCCCTTTGTAATCTGCAAGAAGCCAAGCTATATATTTCTGACTTATCACATTAATTTCTATGATAGTAATTAATATCATATGTTTGAGTAAAAATTATACATATTTTTAGATGCATATAAGACGGTTTGATTTAAAAATAAATAAAAAATCATGATTTCTAGTAAATAATGAAATAATGAATAAAAAACAAAGCGAATGCGTGATTATTGTAATGTCAGGACTTAGTACTTTATTTATATCAAAAGAAAAATCTTAAGTCCCATTCATTTTCAAGTCATTTCCCAATAAAGGAGAAACATTTTTTATTTAAGAATGGAACAAATCTTGAGTGGGTCCGGGATTAATTTCTTAGAACATTTGGGCCGAATTGATATTTCCTGACATCAATGATTAATTTATAGCTTCCTTTTCCTTTTTTCTTTTAAGATAAAGATAAATTTATGACTTTATATACACTTTATAGAAGAAAATTTGCACTTGGATTACAATTCAATTGAGACATAAGATGTGTCATGACAATGAAGTTTGCCTTTCTTAATCAAGCATTTTTCTGGAAAGATATAATATGAATTCTTAAATTAGAATCTTATCCAAGATATATATTGCCTGGAATATAACTGTAGAATATGCTTGTGAGTGGACTATAGTCAATTATTATTATTATTAACCAAAATAATTGTACTTATCATATCATTGATTGGATTCATTAGCCAAATCAAACTGAAATTTTACAAGGAATAGGAAGTCAAATATATGTGCACATAATGATGTTAAGAGGGTATCTTGCATTGCTTATACTTTAAAAAGAAAATGTGATTTTCATGTAAAGAAGCTAAGAAGTTAATCGTATAAGTAAGTAATAAAAGCTCGAAGTATTTGGAACTAAAAATTAAAAAATATTAAGAAACTAATTGTTGGTAATTGTCAAAAAAAAAAAAAACAAAAGATTTTTTGATGTTTTTATTAAACTTGTTTGATAGAAAAGTAGAAATAAAATCCAAAAATACTTCTTTTAACCTAAAATTAAATTTTCAAAAGTAAAAGTTATTTTACCAAATACTCTCAAAATTTCTTTTCAATAGTTAGAAGTTAAAAGTTGTCACCAAAAGCGATATTAAACACCCTCCAAGCATATAAAATGATGTTATAATTAAGTGAAACCAATAAATTGCATATGATTTAGTATCTAGCAATCTCATGTAAGTAGAACTCATGTAGTAGCTGCGATACTTTGGATTTCTTATTTTAGATTACATTTTATATTTATGGATACATACTATCCGTACGTGATTCATATCCGAATATTTATTTGAATTATATTATACAATCTATATATTTATTTGAATTATATTATACACTGTATATATATTTATTTTCAACATGACATAAAACATAAAATATGAATTAGGAAAAAAAAAGGCTCAAACTTTTGATATGATGCTACGAGCCATTAGATCATTAAATAAAGTAAGGAAATCCCAGTTGAATATTCTTTTCATTAACAGATATCCTCATTTTATAACAAGGTAAACTAAATTAATGATGTCTCTAGTAACTAAAAAACATTTTATATACTTGACATGGACATATGTGTTATTCGACTAAAATACTATCTTCATCTTAAAATAATCAAAGATACACTTTATTCGTGACTTATTGACACTACAAAAAAATAAAATAAGAGTGACAAAAATTATATGACGATATAAATATTGTCACTAATAATATGTATCAAGTGACAATAGCTTTCATTTTGTCAGTAATTATATATTTTAGATGACAATAACTTTTGTATTGTCACTATATAACTCATTAGTGACAAAAAATAGTATTGTAAATTGTCATTATAGACAGTTAATGACATATTTATAGTGACAATAAAAATTGTCACTACAATTTGATGATAAGATTTTCATTGTCACTAGATAATCAGTATACATGTGTCACTAATTGTCAATAGGGACAATCTAAACACATTATTGCCACTATTTAGTTTTTTAAAATTATTTTTTGTGAAAAAACATAATTCTTTGTTACTTTTTCTATAAAATTAGTGATAATTTTTACATTGTCACTCATGTTCTATTTTTTTTGTATCGTGAGTGAACTAGGTTGGAGAATTGTTAAGTGTAACAACGTGGCATGATTTAGCCAAAGAAACCAATTAACGAGGCTTGACATGATAGAGAATGTTAGTTCCACATTACAAATATCTTAATTATGATGAGACACAAAGTACTTTTGACAAATTGTCTACCTAAATTTACTTTTACCTACTCTATATTCACCACGCCTAGTAAATTGAGCATAGCATCGCAAGATTTGCGTTGGGACTTCCAGTAATCCTAAATGTGTTCTTTGGTTTTATGTTAATGTTAGAATCTCACGTTGGTTAGGTGTATGGGTAGTAGTTTCCTTATATAGTTTTGGACAATTTTCATCTCTTGAGTTAGTCTCGGGCTGTGGTTTTCAATAATTAGGACCTTGATTTATTCTGTTGGCGTACAAAGTCCATTGCAAACCTGAACTTTCTCAAACAAATAGACCGACCTGGTAGGTTAGAGTTAGAATCTCACGTCCGTTTAGTATATACATAGTGGTTTTTTTGGATGGTCTCGAACAATCTCCACCTCTTGAGCTAGCTCTCGGTTGATCATTTTGAATAATTGGGACCTCAATTTTTTCCATTGGCATACGGCCTCCATGCCAGATACGAACTTACCCAAACAAATAGACAGGCCTTATAAGTTTTACTGGACGATCCCACAACTTTTTTTTTATTTATTTTATTTTTTTTTTGAAGATGATAAGACAAAAGGAGAATTCTACAGAAATCATGAAGTTATAGTTTGGCTGCATTTACTCAATAAAAACAAGCACCATACCATACTTATCGGATCAGCATGGAGCCCTTTGTTTTATTCTGGTTGATAACTGAAGGAGAGAAGCAGAATTCATATATCTTATCCTGATATTTTTACATCTCACCTTCCATGAAACTTCCTGCAAACATTCTTCTAAAATCCCAACCACAATATTATCACTTTCATTTTACTAAAAACCAGTAAAGACAAATCTTCTCCTTCTATATAGAGATATACATAGTCCTTATGGCTTATACTTCAATTCGTAACTCAACTTCACACAAATTTATGCCAAAATGTCTCTTTTCAACACAGTTCACTTGCAAAGGATTTTTAACAAACTTCATAAAAATGGTGATGGCCTCATTAGCGTAGACGAGCTAGAATGGCTTCTCAATGTGATCGGTGTGGATGTAAAATGAGACGAGCTCGAGCTACTGATAGGCGAAAAAAGCTTAAAGTACGTGGACTTTTTATTATTTTACGAAACCTTGGTCAAGGGGAACATTTTCGAGCAAGAAAAGCGCGAAAATGAACAAGAAGACGAAATCTTGGAGAGGGATCTTCGAAAAGCTTTCAGGGTTTTTGATTTGAATGATGATGGATTTATTTCTTGTGAGGAGCTGCAATCTGCACTGTCAAGATTAGGGTTGTGGGATGAAAGCTGTGGACAAGATTGCAGGCAGATGATTAATGCTTATGATAGTAATTCTGATGGATTGCGTGATTTTGTGGAGTTTAAGGATATGATGTTGCTGACAGGTTAATCTTAGAACTTATGTTTTTTCTCTTCTATTGTCTGGTTTTGGAGTTTCTGAGAATGCTACTGAAATGTTCTTATAATTTCAATAGCAACCAAGATTAGTTTCGTTTAAATGAAATGTTATCTTGGTTTTAGAAATTTGATAATCTAATTAATCACCCGTGGTTGAGTCTGGCCAAACTTTTTCGAATTTAATGTCAATTTAGTCTTCTCTTCATCATTCAAAATATCTTATAATATAAGATATCCTATAGTATTGAGTAAGTTTATTGAAAAAACAACCTATAAGCTCCTTTATTTAAAAGAATGAGAAGTTCCCAAGTGACCTTTTCGTTTATATTCTCTTAATTTTAAGCATATTATCATATTAATCATAAAATTATCATTCTTAATACGTTATAAGTTCCACACATCTTATTCTATCCAAAAAGTTCAACAAAAAAGACAACGTCCTATATCTTATAAGTTCCAGAAACATCATAAAATGTAAAACTCTATAAGACTTTTAAATAAGTTTAGCCAAACCCCATTTAAATCAAATTTTTTGATTTCATAATAGGACAAATATTCGTGGAATTCTGATGTTTTATGCTATGTATCTACATGAGAAATATAATGTAACACAGGGCTGCCAAAGTGAAGCAAACAACAGATTTTTGGGAATAGAAACCATCGAATTAGTAAAATTTTAACAAGTGCAGTATCACTGTGCTTCCTTCAATTCAAAAACGCTAAAAATGTCTACAATCAGCAAAGATTGAAAGAATTAATATGCCCAAGTAAAGATGCATCAGGCATTTGTCTGAAACATCTTTCCGAGAGGTTATCTATACGAAAAAAAACCACTCAGGACAATAGTAACGGTACTAACCTGGGAATGCCGCAGGACGCCATTCTCATCTGAGAGGCAAACTCAACTAAACCTATGCCTTTGTGTTTGAACCCTTACTTGCAGCAGTATTTACTTGTTTGGACATATAAGCTTCATAAATTTCCACCACAACACGAGGATCCTTCTCCACAAGTTCCGTGTACTCTTCCTGCTTAATAAGCTTGTGAATGTGGTCTAGGACCAATGACAATGCAGCATCAAGTAAACTCTTTGCACTGTGCTGGTGAGCAAAAGCATAATATGGGAGCGAGTTCCTCCAGTTCAATCTTGAAATCAGATACTTTTCACAGTATGTCTTAAGATGATTCACTTGGTATTTTTCAGCCAATACCAAGAGATCAGAGGCCATGTGTTGATCAAGGCAAGCTTCAGCTGTGTACAAATAGTTAACAAACACACGAAGAGCATCGTATGATACGTCACTTATCTTGATGGTGCCGCTGAGGCTCTCCTCCATTTCGTTTTCAAGCATGGCCCTGAAAACTGGAGAACGACTTGCCTGCTTGGAATTCAAGATTCATACAGTAACCAGTTAATATTAGCGTCATATACTACAAGCCTCACAGCAAGGAAATGTAACTGATCAAGCAAAAAGTGAGCAAGAATGAAGCAAAACGGGCTTAAATTTTGTAACGAAAATTTATCCCCTGCAACACGTTGTAAATGATTTTGATGCTTAATCAACGACCAATGGTTTAAAACACTTGTTCAACAAACATTATAGTTCTTTTGTGGTAATTATGCGAGAGACTCTAAAAAAAGGCTTTAAGTTGTACCACATCATTTATACATTTTGTCATCAAAAAGAAAAAAGAGAAAAAGAAAAAAGATTATAGATTTTGTTTTCATAATGTCAAATCGATTAAAATGGAAAGCTGGCTCGCATAACAAGTACTATTCTGCTGTAACCTTGCTGCCCAACTTCATAATTATACTACTTCTTCCTCTTCATTCTACCAGTATCAGTTCTGGATTATGAACATTTTCAATTCAGAATTCAAATAATATACAAATCAAAATGACAAAGAGTAATTAAATCCTAACTGCCCTGATAAGTTGATGATTTCAATCATCAGCCCGGCCCAAACGCATGAAATTGCAGGAATTTTAGGATTCTAAACAAAGAAAATACTAAAAGACTAGCAATACTAGTATTGCAATACTGCAGTACCAATACAGCCCGATGAGCCGGGATAGAAGGCGAACTGCACTCTGAATCAGCCGAATCCGTCGAGCCAGAAACCACCAAAACAACGTCGCAGAAAGGAGGCGTGTTAGGCCCAGTTGCGCAATTCGGCCCGACAGGCCCAGGCCCGATGGATTGCAAGCTAAGGAAGTTGACTTTAGACTTGAGGTCTTCGATCTCGCGCTTACGCAACTCCTTCGTCTCCCCCGCCTCCTCGTAGCACTCGCGGCACGTGCCGGCATCGCGATCGGTGTAGACATCCTTGCACGAGAGGCACTTCATCCGGTGCCGCCGCCGCGCAGGTCCTTCCCCCCATTCTACTTCTTCATAGTCATCGTCCACTTCGCCGAAGATGTCAGTGCCGTACGCGGAGTATCGCCTCCTGTTATTGTGGCGCCTCATGATTTTGACGGCTGATTTTTATTTTATTCTTATTTTTTATTTTTTATTGGGTTCTCTCTACTGTTAATGGCTTTCCAGTACCTATCTTTTCGGCGATTCTGCTGACTAATGACCTGTTCTACGTTTACTGCATCTCTGGCGTAGAACTA
Source organism: Handroanthus guayacan (assembly GCA_014898755.1). Taxonomy (NCBI): domain Eukaryota; kingdom Viridiplantae; phylum Streptophyta; class Magnoliopsida; order Lamiales; family Bignoniaceae; genus Handroanthus; species Handroanthus guayacan. The sequence continues at coordinate 1,688,154 of JACFYI010003651.1, forward strand.
TGGCATATGGGTTCGTGAAAAGACGACTCTGATTAGAATTGGAATAAAGTGTAAACATCCTACCGGACGTACTGCTTGTTCAAATTCTCGTGGTTTTGGATTCTTTTTGGTAGATTTAGAAGTTCTACTTCATCAAAGTTTGATAAGCGGATGAGAGCCGAGAGCTCTACCCTAATTATCGAAGATGTCTCTACCCTAGTTGATTTATTAAGAGAATTATTTGTTACTTATTAATTTCTAATATTATTTATTTGATATATTAATGTGAGAATTAAATATATTTATCATCTAAAAAAATATACGGATGACTTAATTAAAACTTAAAAGTGTGGGGATAATTAACCTGACACTTATGAGGTTTTGCTTAATTATAAAAAAGTCCTATATAGTTCAGAAATTACAATAGCATTCTTACTATAAGATTTATAGATAATTTATTTATAGTGTTTCAGTAAACTTCTTATATTTCCACATAGGTTAAATATAATTAGCAAGGATTGTTATCATAATATTCGAATCATTGAATGTATTTATGTAGTATGTTAAATTGCAGGAGTGTTGAAGGAATTAATTATCTCTTAAATGTATCAAAAGCAACTTTTTATAAAATAGTTATCTTGTATAAATTTATATACAAGCATAATATATTTTATATATAAAATATTAATGTTGGGAATTTCCTTTTCCAAAATACTAGAAAACAAAATCAGGTGGCATTTTCCATTCCCTTAATACATCTAACCATTTCTGGTGACTTGCTGGAGTTTAGGATTACAAAAATACTTTCACAAGTACAAAACGGCCCTCTCATTTTTCGAAATTTGAAAAACCCTCTTGGATAATTTTGTTGTCATGGGCTACTTCATAACGAATCAATTTGGTTAAAGTTGAACATTCCTCCGTGTGTATATGACTTTGTGAACTTGATCCTGCCTAAAGATTTTGTGACGATGCTTTTGCATATTTTTTCCATTTTCTTTGAATTTCAGACCCTTTTTGTCGGTCATATTCGGTTTCATGTGTCCTCTCTCTGTGGCTGTACTGAGATGTCTGCCTTTTGTTTTGGGATAATTACAGCTACACCCCTTGAGGTTTGGCGTAATTACACCTAGATCCCCTCAGGTTTCGAAAATTACACTTACACCCCCTACCGTCAACATCCATCTTACATTTTGGTCCAACTGTCAGTTTATTTAACAGAAAATGCTGACATCATCGGAAAAAATAGAGGATAATCCCATTTTGCCCTTCAGTTGACTTATAGTGATAGTTGACTAATTTTTCGGACCAAAATACCCTTATGAAATTTAACATATGCATATCACATGTATAGGAGGATCCAAGTGTAAGAAAATTATACCACAAGGGTGACTATTGTAATAAAATGTCATTAAGTTGTAATGCCACTGTTGGAGTTATAACTGGCAACCTTTTTTCTTTTTAAAATAATTTAATCAATTAATAATCTTTTAAATCAATTTACTCAATCAATAATCTATATGATAATTAATATTAATCCAAGTATTAGATACACCCCTTTTAAATATACCTTCTTATATATGACTTGCATCTCATTCACTTCTTCTATTGCACTACACACTTTCAAATAACTTCACTTAATACAGAAATATAAAACATAAACACCCCCTAAATAATTTCAAAAAATGCAAAAGAAAGATTCATCACATTGAAGGTAACGAAAAGATCCATCAGTTCATCATAAAAACTTTACAAGTTAAATATTGTTTGTTTTGCCTTAAAAAAAAAACCATACAAAAGATTACAGCAACCTCATATTTCAGAAGCACCAACAGCATGACCACTTCCTCCAACTCCATCATTCACAACACCATCTTCTCCAACACCACTTGCACTTGAACATGGTATGATCTTGTAGCAATTTGGAAACACGTTCTTAGCAGCAGACTAAAAAATTTCAATCTGAAATTGGAGTAGACGTGCCTGTAGCACTTCCTATTGATTGAATGAGGCACCAATTTCATTGATTGTTTCTACCAAACCCTACATATAATGAGCAGGTAACATTACAATGAGTACCCTTTAAAGTATATGATTATAACAAAAAGATCCTTTAAAGTGTATGAATATAACAAACAAACCATCGACATGTTTAGAATATTACAGTTACCATCTTTATCAAAACAGAAAGATAACAAACGAATAATTAACATACCTTTTGTCGATTGATCATAAAGTCCATGACTTTTATGGACTGAACCCTCGAAGAAACTCCTCCAAGCAAGTGAAGAAGTCCCATGACTATTTACACTCAGTCTCTACAATAGCATAGGCAAGTGGGTAAAAACCATTGTTACCATCTAGCCCCACAATAGCTAGAAAAATACCCTCAAATTGTCATTTTAAATAATATCCATCAAAACCTTTGAATGGGCTACAACCATCCAAATGTCCTCCCTTTAAAGCATCCAAAATTTTAGGGTTTTTAATTCAAATTTTGGGATTTCTAGAAAATTGGAAAATCTTGCAACAAAAATGATACCACTACAAAGATCCACCATCAAAACATAATATTCATAAATAAAAAAAGAAAAAAAGGAAACATTAGCAAAAAAACAAACGATGAACAAAAGCACAAAAATTAAAACTTTATGGAATAAACACATAATATAAACTTTAAACACTCATAAACATCAACATAAGAGTGAAAATCGTGAGGAAAAAAAAAGTTGAAGGTATAAGTATTACCTTTTGAAGACATTTTGTCTCCATATATGTGGCAAGGATTGAAAGCTTCTCAAATCCTCCTCGTCGTGGGCGTGATGCAGATGATCGGGAACTAGATCTCAGTGGATATCAATGATTTCGTACATCCAAGAGCACTGTTGGAGAGATAGGGGGAGAGAGTTTGGGTGTTGGGAGCATGTGTGTGAATGGGGGCAAACCAAAGCTTTTTGTCTTTCCAATACGCAAAGAGGTGTTTTAGTCTTTTATTTTTTTAATCATTTTTTTGCCTTTTTTTCAAAGAATATTAGGGGTAAAGTTGACATTTCACATATTCTGTTAGAGTTTTTGGACAGCAGGGGGTGTGAGTGTAATTTTCGAAACCTGAGGGGGTCTAGGTGTAATTACCCCAAACCTCAGGGGGTGTAGCTGTAATTATCCCTGTTGTTTTTTGCAGTCAATGAAACACTTGGATGATCAAGTTAAATGTTGGGGTCGCATGATCTGAAAATCCCGATTGATGATTGCTCACTCAAAACACGAAAGAAATATATTCTGGAGCAGATATGTCCGTCACTTGGGAGTGAAGGTGGTTTGAAACTATGCATCCAAAATGCACTTCTGTTTCATCAAGGAAGTGGGAGCAGAACGGCTGTTAAGGTAGGCTGGTCTTACCATTCAATTAGTTATAAGTTATAACTAGCCTGCTTTCGTTACTTATTTATAGGAAATGCTTAAGAGTTATTCTTGAGGGGAATCACGGATTGAACGTCATCAACACAGTTTATAAGACTCTGACCATTCACCAAACTTGAACTCATTTAGAGATGATGAATTGGTCTCATGGTCCGTAGAGCCCGCAATTTTTGAAACGCAGCCAGTAATCACTAGACTTTTAAGAAATTGTTATGGTTTGTTGTACCGGAATCTGTTCATTCTTGTGAAATTTGGAGCAAGTGCACCTCCCAGACGAGGACTCTGCATTCTGGTCTCCATAAGTGCAGCTTAGAGCGATGTGGATCAGTCAATGAAACTAATCATGACACATTCACAGAGCTCTGTAGCTGCACCATATTTGATATTATCATATCAGAAAAGTTTGCACGACTATGCAGTTCACTCCACTAAAATTTTGAAGGAATGAAGGCTGCCAAATTATTTGATTTGAATTACATAAACTCAAGGATGAAGGAGAGAGCATATGAAAGTTCAACAACTGCTATTTCAGTCGGATATCCAGGAGGTACTTTTCTGGATGTTACATATGTACATACTTGTTCCATGCAATTATTTTGCATCAGTGGAAAAGTTTTGCTTTTGACATGCATAGGAACTTGTCCATGCAACACCGCTATTTATACAAAGCCCATACCTGCAGGCATTGTAGAGAAAAAGCAGATGGAAGAAACAGTCTAGCAGGCGATCCATGTGAGGAGACATATCTCCTGTACTGACCCGGCTTTTAAAGACATCTCTCACTAGGAGCTGGTTTATGCCAAGTGTACAACAAAGGAAACTGAATCCTCACATGAAAACTGCATAGCTTGTGAGAGGCTAAGTGCTTCTAAATCCCCAGTCCCCACTTGACGGCAACAGAGAGGATGAGTTCATGTACAATGAAATGATGGAGGCATTAGAGGAGAGTTCTAATGAGTTAGTTCATAAAAGGGGTAAAAGATTTCCACATGCCAATTTTGTAGAACTGAGGTTAGAAATGGTGAGGAACATAGATTATGTAGCCATTCCCACTGTCTTCACAAGTTCTACCATGTGAAATGCTTGATAACTAAACAATTGGTTTCTTGCGGTCCACGTTGGCATTGCCCTTCTTGTCTGTGTAGAGCTTGCTTCACTGATCAAGACAATGATAAAATCATTCTGTGTGATGGACGTGATCATGCATATCACATATACTGCATGCAGACACTTCGCTCTTTCATGCCCAAAAGAAATGGTTTAGACCAAAAATGTAATAGTGAAATTAAGCGTACAAGGGAACATAGACGATCGAATGAGAATATATCTAAATTGAGAGCCTTAGCCCTTAGACAGAAAACTAAACGAAGGAGTCGGGTTGAGTCAATATGCTTCTAGATGCTGGCAAAACTCTGAATTATGAGGAGAATCTGGCAGCCATGAGGGGAAGATTATAACCTCAATTTTTTTTGTGTATGCATTTATATATCACTTCATTTTGGTTGACTAACATTTTCTGCAGCTTGTCGGAGGGCTGATTTTGGATAACCTTATTGAGGAGATGAGGTTCTGCTTTTGTTCATTTAGCCACGTTCTCTGCCAAATTGTACTATAACAGTTGCTGTGGAGTTTGATTTAGAACTTGGTGGTTTGTAGTGCACATACGGCGATTCTTGTTAAGGGGTACAGTTGGAAATCTTGCAATGAATTCTACACTTTTGTTGTGTATTTGCTGACTGCTGTAGTATAATTTATTATTGGAATAAACACTGAGCTCTGACCTAATTACAAGAACTCTTTCTATAATCAAATTATTGTAACAGTCTCTTGTTAGTTCAATTAGCAGAAAATAAGCAGAACCTGTACAATATTAAAAATAAACATTCTAAAAATTTAACATATTTGATTGAAACATTACAACTAGATTCTTTAATTTAACGACAAGTGGTGATATTTTGATCTTCCAAACTAGAAAGATTGTTCCTGTAGTATATTAGATATTCTTTTTTACATTTTTGTTATATCACATTTGCTTTAACAAATTGTAGTAGTAGATTTTGAAAAATCTGCATCTCATTTAAATATTTTATATTACTAGAAAGGTGCACGTGCGTTGCACGTGTTTTTGTTATATTTAAAATGTGAA
>JACFYI010003651.1:1697890-1725944 GCA_014898755.1 Handroanthus guayacan
AAAAAAATGGAGAAAGTAAAGATAGAAATGGTTAATGAAATTGAAAAATACGTGCTTAATGAAGTGAACAGCCATAATTTAAATGTCATGTCTTTTAACAATTCGGTATTTATTTATTTTTTTTAATAAATGTGACTTTTTCATTTTATTTTATGCTTTTTTGAGAATATTGTAATTTTCTCATTATTTTTTACTAAATAATTAATTAAATATTTATAATTTGTATATTTACTCGAGAAGAGAGAAAGACCAAAAAAAAAAAAAAAATTGAATAAGAAGAAAGAAAGAAAAAAAAGAAAAAAAAATGGAGAAAGTAAAGATTGAAATGGTTTTGGAAGATTGGATAAAGAAATGGGTGTTGGAGAGGCAAAACACCTAGTTTCTCTATTGACTACTATGAAAAATTACCAATAAAAAAAGACTTCTATGAAAAATTGTAGATGGTTGGAGCACTATTTTGTTATAATATTAAAAGGTAAAAAATTAAATTGAAAAATGTGTGTTTCAAGAAAGTGAATAGCCATGATTTAATTGTCATGTCTTTTAACAATTGGGTATTTATTTATTTTTAATAAATGTGACTTTTTCATTTTATTTCATAGTATAATGATTCAAGGGCATTTTTGTACATACAAAAAATGGAAGAAACCACTAAGAGATTCATACTTTTATAATTAGTATAGATATAGATATAGATATAGATAATTTTACCAACTTATATTTCGCAATAAAATTAAATTAATTCTAACATCATAAGTCTATTGGAAATGTGCATGTGAAATTTAACATGAATACATACGCTACAATGGATTGTAATATCTATTGAAGAAAATTGTAATGCGAAGTCGCGAGGACATGAAAAGTCGTCCTTATTACGGACTATTTTCACTTCAGTCCTTCAAGATTCCAATTATTCCTAATGCTCCCGCTATATTAGCTTTGTACCTTCAACCCAGAATCCTGAAAAAGACTAAAGTAAATTATTCTTTGACTTCTGCAAATTTCTTCCTTTATACTGTAGAATCCTGGCTGATTATGATCCTCGTGTTTCTCTATATAGTCTGAAGCCTCCCTCCCTCCGGGACACATGGGAAGGAAACACTCTACGGCGTTCTTCGAATTCGAGGGCACTTCTCCAAGAATTTGCGAAAGCTTCCCTAATTTACAGTTAGTGAATTTTATTCTTCTGCTTTTCGAGTAGCATGAATCCCGCGTATCGCTTTTCTGTTTTTTGTTTTTTTCCCCGTCTGGGTGGTTCGATTTTGACATTTTCTTAACACTAATGGGTTAGACATTGTAGATTTACTCGCAAATTGGACTTGCATGTGTGTGAGTGTGTGATATGGTGCAGTCACTGTATTTAAGAAAGCGGTAGTGGATGTTACTGTTGTTTATAGTATAACGAACTTGAAATGAGGTTATTTGCGATTCTGAAATTTGGGTACTCATATATGGTTTCTTTCTTTCTTTCTTTTTTTCTTTTTCTTTTTCTTTTTAATAATTCTTCCTAATTTTTACTCTTTAGTAAATGCACACACTGTTTCAAGATTCGATGCTTCGGTTCTGTAGCAGGAAATGATGATTTTTGCGGAAAAGTAACATAAATCTGACTATTTTGTACTTATTGAAAATTGTAGTGCGGTTTTGTTTATGTCTGAAATTTGTGCACTAGATTACCTTCAGAATTTGATTTTTCCTAGTTTTATTTGTTATGCAGTTGCAAACTCTGTGATAAATAGAGTTGATGCTCTGAGAAGGCAAGGGGGAGGAGAAAGGCAGGGAGCATTCTGTTGAGTTGAATGGTTCAGAAATAGATGTAATTTGTGAGAATGGAGAAATTATTTGACTTTGATGCTTATCGTGATATCGAACTTCTTAGGGAGAGTAAAGATTTTGACATACGTGAAAAGAAAAGGCTTCTGGATGAAAATGTCAACATCGATGAGAGCGTAAAGAAGCTTCTATCGAACCTTCTAGACATGAAAGAAAGGGTTGATTCACATGAAAAGCAGAAAGAAAAAGACGATGATCGTGAGCATGATAATGATCCCAATGATGATGGGAATGATCAAGAACCACGTGAAAAGCGAAGAGAAAGAGAAAATGATCTATGTGAGCATGATAGTGATTGCTATAATGATGATAACGACGACGATGAAGATGAGAATGATCCTCAGTATGAGTTTTTCTTAAAACACTTGAGGGAGCATGAGAAATTTTACGCACTTGAATATGAGAAAGACGGTATACCTATGGTCCTTAAATATGCAGAAGACTCAAGCTCAGATGATGAGTGTAATCAAGAACCAACGAGAAAATTGAGTGCTACGAAACAAAAAAATGCACCTTCTTCTCATCAGATGCCTGGTGTGGATAATCAGGCCAAGATTGATTCGCTATCTACTTCAATTGAGGAGACGATAAACCTCACCCAGAGGAAGTCAATGAATAACAACAGTGAGAAGGCACAGAATGTAAAATGCTCGACTAATGAGATGGTCCCAGATCCTGACTATCTTATTTTCACTCAAGCTCTCGAAATTGTAGGTGATCATTATATTTTTACGTATGAGGGGCATAGAGTAGTATATGAGATGAACAGTGGAGAGAGTAGTCAGGAGAGAAAGGAGAACCATGATGAGTCATCTTCTGACGTGGAAATCATAGACAGGACTTCATTCTGCAAGAAAGGAAATGTGAATCCTTCTTTGGTACCTTCCATTGAACTTCTCAAAAATCTATGTTTCTCTTCATATACCATTTGAATAAGTGTATCCTTAACCCCTAATCTTTTTACTACGCTAATTATTCATGTTAGAAAATCTCGCTTATGCAGATGAATGGGGACAGCATCTTCAACCGCAGCAGTCGGACAATGCAATCTGAATTTAGGCAACAGGTTATCACTCTTCTTAGAAAACCTTTTAACAAAGAGGAGTATGATAAACTTTGGTCTGAGGTTAAACTACGTAAGCTAGAAAACCGGCATATGGATCTGCGTAATGGGAGGGAAAGATCATGTTCAACGCAAAAAATTGGGAAGTCCTATCTTGATTACTATCCAGGTTAGTTGAAGATCTTGAGGTTCTTGTATCACATTGCTATATTCTATTATCTTCAACGTTTGAAAGTTGCCGTGCTTCTACATTCATAATGCTCTCAACAGACTTGTTCCAGAAGGAAGCTTGAACAATGTACCATATCATTTTGCACCTTTTATCTTTTTCGGAAGTATTGCATTTATGTAGAAATTAGTGCTATGTGTGCAGACATAATACACAAATGGAAACTTTGCTGATTTAGTTCTTAGTTACAGAAAGAAACTCTATGGCAAGAGAAAAACAGTAACTTAGGGCAACAAATGGGATTAATGAATAATGATTTAGATTTCCTTTTATGATTGTTCCAATGGGTTAGAATTTGTTGACGACAAAGTTCCTCTGTTACTGATTGAATGGTTTCTTTGACTTTTCTTGTCAACTGGTGCTTTTTAGATCAAAAGTTGTGTTCATAGATTCAATGTTTTAGGTCTGAAGAATATATAAACATGACCATTTTCTAATTTCATTTGACGTCAATGTGTTTGAAAAGGAAAGTTATTACGGTTGAGACTTCATCCAAAAATTAGTATGTCTGAGTAAAGAAAGTATAAGGGGTCATTTGAGGTTCTCCTTTTTCTTTTTTGTTCGTGCACTTAATTGCTGTCTTCAGCGAGTTCTTAGTTAAGAAGCTATACATACATTCCTATTTTGAGATTTATATAGTTGTTCCTTATTTCTATCGGCATGCGCCTTTTTCTTGGTAACTAGGATGAGCCTTTACATCCTTGCAAACTGCAGATCTGAGAAGACGGCTCAGACATTTTCAAGATGATAAATCGAAACGTTTGAACATTTTACGAGGGTTCTTCTTTTGGCTTCAGGTCAGCAACCTCTTCTCTTCAAATCACATGGTTGCACGACATGATGAATTATGTAAAGAGATAAAAGGAACAATTACAAAATACACTAAAAGAATAACTTACATGCTCTCACATGACGAACACAGTAACATATAAAAAAGATGAATTATATATCCAGAGACAGATACATGAATAAGTGCTATAGTATCATCTACTTCGAATATTTTTTTTCCCTTTGTTCAACGCATCCTGTTGCACCTTGTTTCATTTCCTGACAAAATTTCTGTTGCCTCTGTACCAGAATCTTTTGCAGAATGGATCATTCCGACCTTGGGAAGATGCAGAATGCCTTGCTGTAAACCCAGGATCTTGTTAAGAATCTGAAACATGGAGGATATTTTTGGCTGACAATAGTTGTTAAATGTGCCTTGTTTGATGTAAAGAACTGGTTCTACTGCTGGAATTTACATGTTTTTTATGAAACAGATTGCGGGGGAAGAGAGAGGTTGTATTACATCTAATGATTATCTTTACTTTGATCATTTGATTCTTGTTCTTGCATTGAAATACCCTTTTCATTTTCCTTAAATTTTGAGGTATAAGTGCAGTTTTGCTGAAGTTGAACGCATGACGAATGGTTCGTGACCTCAAATAACTTTTGGACAAGGTATTGGAGGACTTTAGTAAGAAAATCCCTCTAGTAGATTTTGAAAATGTTGTCTAAGAAGCAACAGGTGCTTGAAATTAATCGAGCTCAAGCTGTGTCCATCTTGCACAAGTTTTAATGTGTTGGTTTGTAGGTTTGCGGGTCCATATACATAAAATATATATGATAAAATATTATAGGTATTAAATAATATATAAAAATAAAGTTTAAAAACTATATGCTGTATTGATTGATGAGAGTAAAATTATTTGGATTCCAATTGAGGCACAAACTATAATGGGATTAACTAAATAACTATCATATAATAAATAGTGAGGTTGTAAACTCACAAGTTATGGAAATCACGCAAATTGCAGTCTATGGACAAATTTTATACTTTTAAATGTAATTATATAATTTAGAAATAAAAAAAATTCTTTTACAATAATCAAAGAGAAATATTAACTAATATTCAATAATATATTTTGTTATGAAAAATGTTGTTTGTCTGATAATAAAGTTAAAATTTATTAAAAAATATTTTAATTTTACATCAATACTTAACGGTGACTAACAATAGTTCAAATATTATAGTAATAATTTTATTAAACTAAGTTAAATTATCTTGCTTTTCAGGTCAAGGTAAAACTTTTCTTTCATCTAATTAAAAGTAACTAATTATCAATAATTTTAGTATTAACATTCTAATAACTAACATGGACAATAACGTATGGCATTTTTCCATAGAGACTTGTGGAAGTTTTTTTCAATATAAATTTTTGTTTATTGTTTTCTAATTCATATCAATAATAATTTTAACCATAATAAACTGATTGAATCTTAAAAAAAAAAAAAGAAAAAATTAGAACTTTAATCTTATAGAAGTCTTGTGAGCTGAGGCTCGAGCCACGCAAAAATCATTACTGAGCATATCGAGCTCATTATTGAACTCACTTATTTTCTAAAGAAGTTTACATATAATAATTATATCCCATGATCCCATTAATACATTTATTAATTTACTTGCATGTATATTATATATTTTTACAATTATGATTATATACAAAAATATTATTAGATTAAAATTTCTCCATATTACATAGACAAAACATTAATTAATTCAGCAATATATACATGAAAAATATGGTTAAATTAATGCTATCTCATTTGAAAAAACAATTAAACTAATTCTCCGACACAATTCCTATAATACTTTAAAAATGACCCTAATTATTGCGTAATAGTTATTAAATCGAAAATAGAATTCTAAACAGATTTAATATATTAATGAAAAATTCAATAAATAAGTATTATTATGACGTGTTCATGACAAGCGGAAGGCAGCTGCTCTTACCCGCTTTTATTCCTCTTTCAAAGTTTCCTTCTTTTATTGCAGTTTGGGAAATTTGAAGTATGAGCATGAACCTTCAATCGCGCAACAGAGATTATCATGAAATGCTCAAGGTTACTGCAAAGATGAGAGGAAATGAGATTCGCTGGTGGCTTCAGCTTACAGGTCTCATGGAGTTAGCTCCAGTTTTGTTTTGATAATGTCAGTGGAAGTTTTAACATCAGATTTGGTGGTTTGAATTTGTCTGAAGTGCTATGGAGGCTGCTAAAGACAAAATATTTACTGGTTTCTGATGATGTTATCTTTTACAGTGTTGTATGCTGATTGAGACAAGTTATGTAAGCAATGGGTGGTTGCAATTTTATTATTTGGTTTCATAATACCAAATTCTTGCAGAATAGGCTAGTATTAGTATCAATCCTCCTCAAATAAACTTTAGCATATCAAGCGTCTTACCCGATATTAACCAACTTGAGGGTTTTGAACATCACTAGCGAACAAATCATGGACATACGTATCGTTCTCCATTTAAATAGCTGTTCGTCGTTGGGGAGAATAGTGTTGGTGATCTTCTGTACAACAAAAGAATAAAGCATGTCACATGAGATCGCCAAGGAAAACAGACTCCAATATATTTTCAAAAGACTACAACTCTGAAACCTTCACAAGTGAAAGTAAATGAGCTAGAACAATTTAAAAAACTTTCCCATCAGATTTTATGAATACAACCAAAACCAGCAACACGGGAAACAGAACTTAATCTATTATATGTTTAGAGACAAAGTGAAGAATGCTTACCTCATGGAGTTACGATTTCCATAAATGAAGAAAGCATATTATTTGTGAACAGAGAAGCACCGTAGCCTTAAAAATGAGGAAAAAACTGAAACAAATAAATGAATATTGCGATATTGTATAAGTGTGCAGTAAAGAATTGTGGTTTGTTGAGAGGGAGCATTAGACAATTATGAGAGCTCCTTCAAAAATCTCCTATAAAATGATGCTAATTTTTCATAACAGATGCTGATGAATTGCACGTCTGGAATTCTCCTCTCCATTTAAACTCCTCCGAGTCGTATGAAGTCCTAAACTAATTCTCTTGTGTTCCCTGCAATTCCCCAACCATTCCTCATTCGAACCCATGGTGGTGCTAGTTTTGACTGATTCCATCGTTGCTGCCTAAAATATTTCCTTCCCAAGCTATAAGAGCCCCCTTCTTGCTGAAAATCTGGCCTGTCATTTGCCAATGAAATATCCATTTCTGAGGGGTCCACATTGCATATTGGACGTTTTTGTCCAGAGTGATGAGCAACACAAGTATTATTACTTTGCTCAGAGTTTTCTGCAGGTTCACTTGATGATGCACATTTAGCAGCCAATGTTGGTGTCTCTCCCTTGCCTCGGGCATACGGAGGCAATGGAGGAAACGGATGGAATGGCAAACCCGCAGCCACAGTCCAACCTTCAGCAGTTTCTGATTGAATGACCCCTAATTGCTGCATCACCACAGAAGGCATTCCATAGGAGACAGACATACTTGCAACAAATCTCTGTTGTGAATCTCCCAATACTATATCAAATGGATTCGTTACGCTTGCATCTCTCTCTTGGCGATTCAGAGCAGTTGAAGAAGCATCCGTGGGCACCATAGAGCCATTACAGGGAGCAGAAAACCCAGGAGGGATGTCCTTGGCGATGTTTGGTTTTCCATCATCTGACAGATTGGTCCTGATTAGGGGGTGGAGATGTTCCTCTGCAGGGTTATCCCATCGACTCTTGCGCTTACGTGGTCTTGCTCCATTAGTTCTAGAATTACATACCGTCATGGAGGAGTGGATGGAGGTTTGAGCAGTTCCAGAGGCAGCCTCTGTCCGTGTGTCACAACATTCTATCACTTCTGCAGGTTTTCCACCTCGATTGCTCCAATGATCTAACGAAGACGCTGATAAACTACTATAGCTTGGACGCTGATGAAATTCAATCTTCCTATCATCCGTTTCCATGAAGCAATTCTTTCTGAGGGATCTTGGGATCCACCTATCCCGGAAGTTTCGAGCAGTTTGATGGACCTGAGAGTAGCAGAAGTGAAAGAACTTCAACTAACTGCCCATCAACAATGACACTCATCCATACATTTATATCCATCAATGGACACAATATTCAAAAGTCTGCTGATATATACCCGATTAAAAAAATAGCCACTTAAGAAATGGAGTCTTAATAATTACTGAACACAGACAGAACTTGCAGCAAAAAATGGACAACAAAAATACGAGCAGAACACATCAGTCACAAACTACAAAAGGATTGAACAGAAACAAAATGCAATATCTTAAAAACGTCGCATTGGACTTTCATGTCTTCTGTCCATGGCCAGAAACAACACATGCATCAGCCCTTTCGGAAAAAAATGCTACCATACATGGATCTGAGTGACTGAATTGACATTAAAAGAGAAAACAGGGTTTGTTATGCATTACCTGCTTATCAGCATGTTCAGTCAGTGTCAGTATTGAATCTTTAAAGCTGCGCAAAGAATAAAATGCAATTTAGAAAAACCTTAATCATGAAAGCAAACCACATTATGACAAGAACTACAAAATAAATATTACAGACAGTGTATTTTCCTAATGCAGGATAGGAGGATGAAACATCTCCATCCACATTGACATGAACACTGTCATTTTATTCAGCATGAAACAAAGATACACACGAAACCCGACTGAGCAATCAATTAAGGAAAGATTTCATATAGATAAAATTTCAAGCAATGTGCAGCCAAAATAGAGACAGCGAAGAATGCATTAGTGCCTATGGAAGAGGGCGGATGAGTTAAAGAGAACGAATCATGCCAAGAAATGTATGTAATAACACAAAGTGTTAAATGATTAAAAGAAAAATATGTCAACTTAATAAATTAATTTAGATAACAGTCTTTGACTTGGTCCTCTCTTCACTATATTTCCCAACCGCAAAAGCTGAAAACTGATTCACTGAACAAGATTCTAATCATCCACTTCACCTTAGATACAACCAATGCAGGACCTAGGCCACCACTGCGAAGGGCTACACAGCTTGTTGAATAATAATTACCAAAACACTAATTTGAATGCCAAACAGGGCATGAGAGAATTAACACGCCAGCTATATCATTTCATTCTGTTTAGTTTCCATCAGTAGCCTCAGGCATGAGTCTGAACCTCACCAAATACTGGACAATATGAATTAACTTTTCCAGATAGTAGTTTAGACAAGTGGCAAGTACAACTTAATTCGATAACTATCAGAGACACTGTTCTTGTATTCCTTACTTACATATCGATCTGTAAGTCACATAGTAGAATGCGAATACCCGCTGCATAATTCTATTCTTCACTCTATTCAATGTATCTATTCTTTTATTCATTGAGTGGGCAATCACAATGTTTTTAGATTCTCCAGGTAAAACTGCCAACTTTTCTCCTCATCTCTGAACCAAACCTGGTCTTTGTGAAGCCAAGGTGCCTAGTATGCAACTTTAGCAAGACGGCAGCTCAAACAAACACTTCTAAGAGTTAAATGTTACAATATCAGATAATAAGGCTTGTGGTGCACCAATGTATCTGGGAAAGAGTGATTGTCTTTCATGATTATGCAAGAAAAAGTACTACAAACACATATAAAACCACATAGCAAAAACAATAAGTCAAATAAGATAAGAAGAGCTGCTCATCAATCACAAAATACCATATTAAATATGGGGAATGTATGTTTCAAATGTGGGGATATCTTCCAAATAAATTCAATAAGAATGGGCAAATCTTAGTATAGTAGTAACTGGGAAGAAAAAGTGTATTCTTTCACCTCTCCACTCCTGGACAAGGCGGACCGCCAGTTATGTGCTCCAAAGTAAGAATCTTCTTAATTGCCAGATATTCAAGTACCTATGCAGAAAACAGTGAGCAACGTAACTGTATTTTATCCAAATATGTTCCTGTTTAACATTATTGCAGTACTTTTATAACTAAATCTTGAACACTTCTTGAATCAGATTACGTTAATGCGCCCTGCAACAGGCACCATGTAGTTTAAACAACAAAAGCTCCATCATCAACTGCTAGTTTAGCATCCCAAACATATTTGGGCTACATGAGCAACTTCTCTTGGAAATTGTGCTCCACTCAAAGTAATGACTTAACTAAGCCAACATGAAACTTGATTTGTTACCATAGATAACTTCCACAAATTATGGATGCTGTCGATGTAGTTGACAAAGAATTATGCATGTTAAAAATTTACCTTCAGAAGCTTGCGAAGAATTGGAGTTTTAATGAACTCCTTTCTATACCGCTTCAATATGTTGTGTAACATCTGCAAACCTATTGACCAATAAAAGTCACCATCAGAAAAAATTGATAAATTTACGAAAAAGCAAAACAAAACATGCTATAAACGTATTCTGACAACATCACAAGTCACAACAACACACTGAAATAATTACCGTTCTTGTTGATTATATCAACCAGAACAGTCCGGGATTTTGTCTTCAACAGTGCATCCAATATCATTGAAAGATCTCTATTACTGCAAAACAGACAAAAGCACATCAAGCATCACTAAATATATTCACTAGTAGAAAAATCAAAAGCTATATAGTGGGGAGGACAGACTACCTCTGAATAGCTTCACCATGGCCATTAGTCCCAAATGCAGCCGTCAGAAACAGAAGCTTCAAGTAACCCCTCGAGGCATCCTAAATAATCATACGAGAATTTAAGACATGGAAAAAAAAACCATCTACAGACACACAAAGCAGGATCAAGTGCATAAAAGCAAAAATGTTACAATCAATACAAGCAATCATTATAAAATCAGCAATTTCATGTTCGTTCTAATAAATTAATGATATATGATGGAAACGAAAAACTGAAAATTTGAGATATAAACCAGAAACAAGAGGATACTGAATGCTTTATAAACATGAAAGTCAAGAAAACATGAATAGTTGATGCCAAAAAGTGCAAAAACTTACTTTTCGCTTGCTTATTCCACCTTCAATATCAAGCAACTCGTTTAGTTTCTCCTCAACTGCAAACATTTAGTTAGGTTATTGCGCTAAAAATCAAGCATAATACCAGATAGAGAAGTACGGAATAGATGACTGTACCTGCTTCAACATGACTGTTTAAGGAAAGGTCTGGTAACTTTTTAGATTTGTGGGGTGCTACATTTGACTTATCCACTTCTGGAGTTGCTTTGTCAATCACAACATTAGATTTGAGTTTCCCCTTTTTAATTGAAGATGATGAACGACGAGTCTTAGCAAGAGAATTGGACTTTTCTAATTCCTCCTTTCCCCTGAGAGTACCACATTCCAATTTTCTCTTGGATTCAATTGTCTCAGATTGTGATTTGCTAGGTAACGCAGCACATGTCATCTCTGAACTGTGGGCAAAATGAGGAGCTGAAGACATGGATCTGCCTGAAATACACTCTGATTGAAAGGAAACATCCACAAGTGGGACAGAGGAACGCATCGGGGACTGGAGGCAATCAGATTCAACCTTAGAAGCAGCTGATGCAGAACTATTCAAGGACTCTTCAGTGTTTCTGTTAGCATCCAGCTTCCCCGCAGAAGCTTCAGAGGCAAAATCATTACCAACAGAGCTGTCACGCCCATATTTATCTTGGACAATCATGTCCACAACTTGGGTAGCAGTTGAAGTCTTGAAGCATCCATCCGTGGGAGCAGATTTAACACCTATGTTGCGGACTAAAGTTTCTGAAGTAATGCTCTCTAATTGGCCAGCAGCACTAACCAACTTTTTCTTTCTATATCTATTCTCTGGTGCTTCCTTAGCACTTTTGTATTCTCTATCATTCAAAGAATTCGACATTATTTCACTCCAATTGTCGTTCATCTCCCTATCATCAGAGATCATAACAGGTTCTGCATATTCATCATCTGAGTCACCTTGAACAATTACTTCAGAATTTGTCGGATCACTGCCTATATAGCCCCGACAATTAGGAGAACCACATACACATTTTTTTGCAGCAGCACCAAACACACGTACATAATTGTAGTCAAATGTAACCTCTTCACCCTGAGATGAAAAATGAATAAAAATCAGCATGTTCATTAAGATGCGATCAGCATAGAGAAACACTGCATCAAGTAACAGCAAAAATGATAAATGCCCTTTCACCTAGCAATTCATTACATAAAGTCAACCTAATGCTAATATGTTGGTCAATCCCCAAAGCCAGGGAAAAGGCTAAAGAAAAAGAAGAAACCTCACAGCAGAATAGTCTCATTCCTCCCTCCCTCTCCTCACTCCTACTTTTGTAGGAACATAAATATGCATCACTGCAACTTTATGATTAATGACACGTCGTTATAAGCAGAGAGAGTTTACCTTCTTAATATCCCTTACAGCAAAAAGTCCAACACAGACTTCTCCATTCACCATCCACTGTCAATCACACAAAATCAAAAGTTACTATTTTGAAGTCCCAAAATCATGTAGTCATTTTTCTTGAAGCTAGAGCACCAAATAAGTAAATACACACTGTAATTTTTCTAATCAAACAATTTAAAATGATAATAAGTTTGGGTTGAAGAAGTAAAGAGTGACTTGCAAAAAGAAAATTAGCTGAAAATTCCACAGAAGAAGACGGACAAGTTCTGAATCTAACGTTAGTGGTCAAGATTGTTATACCATAACCATATAAGAAAACAAGCTAATTAGCCAGAAATTATTTCTCAAAGATGATGCAACCAGTTATTTATTCTGTTCATTATTAGAACAAATAAATATGGTATTAACAGAAAATGAAAAATAAAATAAAATAAAAATTGAGCATATAAATTAGCAACATTAATAAAGCAGATATAATGTGAAATACAAGAACAACTGTGTAGAAAGTGTATGTAATAATCTTTCACCATCTCCTGATCTGTTAAGAGGTAGAGCTTCCTACAAAACATCAAGCCACCCACAAAATGTGGGTAAAGAGTGTGGGCCACAAATGCTGCATGCCCGTGGCACTAGCATGTAAAGTTGTCAACAAGAGTTTTGGAACGAAGGAAATATATTGCAAATTCCAAATTCATGAATTTTATACTGTAACCCCCACAGATTTTATACTGTAACCCCGGGAATACCTAAAGACAGCATCTATGAAAGGTTAACCGCCCAATAATACCTTCTCTGTTCGGCAGTTAGGATCACAACTATGGTTTATAAAGCGAGCCAGGTTCCCTTTCGCGCATGCATCAATTACCTGAAACCAAAGCAATAATTGCAGGACAACATGAAAACCATGCGGCATACACAAACTAACAGAATGTCATGAAATATGGGAAAGCTGACAGCGAACCAAGATAGAGATCCCGATCAGCTGGTACACAGTTCACAGTTATTCAATGACAAAGAAATTCTGTCATTGTTTATATTATTATTTTCCAAAGACAAGCTCTTCCTTAAAGTTGGCACATGCATTCAGCTCCGTACTGTTTACTCATCTACAATTATTTTCATGCTCAAGCATTTCATCAAGGCAAGATGGAAGCAAAACCAGGACGCCCTCCTCGATGGAGAAAAGGAAAGAGTAAAAGGAGAAGATGCAAGTCACAAAGTTACTTTGAATTATTTCAGAACACAAAAATTGTCGTTACTCGTTAGCAAATAAATAAATGATGAATTAACATGAGATCATTAAGTCAACAGAAAAAAGTATCAAGCCACAAGAATATTATCATTCGATATTGAAGTATTGCAACTCCAATGCATAAGATCATGCAGAAGATGTTTCCAACTTTACACGTAGAGGAAAGAGGGATGACAGCAAACCTCACTCCCGTTTAGCGTCATGAAGTAAAAATGTTTGTGCCCCTGCAAAGCATACTCTCTCTGCCTTGCTTCATAAGCATGCATGTCAAGTACCTGCAATACATAAGAACTGAAGCTTCACCACTGCCGGACTATCCAAACATTACAACATCCTGTGACAGAATCTGTTTGGAATTACTTGGTCAGTTGTATTTCTTGACTAAATCTATATGAAAATTTGAAGTCCTACCCAGAGCCACATGGTATGTGGCTCCAGAAAGACTGATGATTAAAAATTCCAGCAGGTTAACAGGCCTAACAAGCTTATTTCTCAGGAATTGTGAGCAACATGAAACACAGTAACATGCTATTGTGATTGCCAGACAAAGCCTTGTGAAGTGCTTTATACATTCTGGACACAGCATATAACTATACCATTCAGCATGGGATTTGAAGAAATAAATGCAATATTACAATGGAAAACTTGATTCGTGATATGCAGCACTTAGTTCAGTCTAGTGTGTAGAAAGTCAAATGGTGCAATGTCTTCCAAGATCAGGTGCCACAAGTCTCAATCGTATAGAATTTCAAGTTTACCTCTCCAACATATTCAATAAGGAACTGTCCTTCAGAGATATCCTCAAGAGCTTGAAGACCAAAACCCTTCTTCCCACACCTGAACCACTTCAGTTTAGCATACTTGCGTTTTTGGAACTGCAAGCAAAATGCAGAAATTTAAGTTCAGTAATATTAATAAAATCAACACAAAACTGGAACATATGGAAAGAGTTCTGGCACCTGTTGATTTGAACACAGCTCACCGCATGGGCAAGTTCGTTTAACACACTCAATGTTGAGCATTCGGTTCAAACATTTAGCTCCACAACCCATTCTGCCATCTGATGGAGGTTTGCAATGGCAAACCATGACCTGTTATGCACAGGTGAAATGGGCAAAAGAATATATATTTTCAAGTTGATAACACTTTAGATTCAATAACTAAAAGATAAATGTGAGATGCATGAGTTCATGTGTAATGGCAATATCAAGGAGCTCATACATATATGCAAACACACACTGAAAATGTACAAAGAGAGTCACAGAATCTTTAATAGGTTCTCCAAAAAATCCAAGATACTGGAGGTATGTGCAGACCATCCCTACAAGACATTGGAAAGTGCAATAGGAAATTCCGTAAACAATATTGTCATGTAAACAAACTGCGATGCCTAGTAATGTTGGATACCCATAAAATCAGGCTGATAGATTTCAAACAAATCATCCCATAATATCTGGCTGATAGATTTCAAACAAATCATCCCATAATATCTGGCTGATAGATTTCAAACAAATCATCTGGTTCAACTTGTTAGGTATCAACCCTTAATTCGAAAGAGATACTATTGGCCTATTTGGTTATACTCAGATGTATCAAATTTCATCACCCAAATTTGCTAGAGTTTTCAACAAGGGAAAAAACATAGCAAGAAACCACATGGATTGCAGCTATTATACATGAAATGCAAAAAACGAATTCGAACTTAAACTTCATTTTCTCATGGAAAGGATTGACCAGCAAAAGAGCTATTGCCATTAGAAAAGCAAGCAGCAAAGGAACGGCACTGCATATTTTGTGCAATGAATGGGGATTAATTCAAATTGAGTGCAACTTTGGACACGCAAATGGACAAAGCTAAGCACACCTCATCTATATTCTGAGTTTTGCGGCTTCGATGCAGATATAAGTTTGACTTAATAAGTGACCAAGATGGCGGTTGAGCACCTGAAAAAATACAAAATCAACTTAAAAGTCAAAAGCAAGTCAGATGCATATCATCTAGAAATGCATCCAAATTCAAGAAGACTGTTAATGCTATGGAATTCATATGGTAATCAAATACCCTTTGATTGGTTTCGTTTAGACTTCAGTAAGGCGTCATAAGCATCTTCCTCACAAGAAGCATCAGATATTTCCAGCTCTTCATTGATTTCTGAATTAGACTTCTCTTGAGGAATTGAGCAGTCAGCAAAGTCTTTATCTGTGTTATCTTTGCAAGTCCTTCAAAAATTGAAGACAAAATCCATAAGCCACTTTTCCCAATAAAAGGAATTGAATCAACATCTAAAGACTTGTAGTAACCATTACAGCCCGAAAAGGGTTGAAAACCAATGTTCCACTCACGATGAACAAGGAAGTGGTCCGGTACTTTGAGTTCAAAACATCCAAGATTTGTAATTTGACCTACATTATTAGTCATTCAATAACTGTACTCTTAAGCTTGCTCAAGTCTTGCCCTTGGAACAGGCCTCAATGGGAGTTGGAATCAGCTTAACAAAACTACAGATAAGCTAAATAAATATCAACAGATCCTTCAAGTATACGATGTGGAAAAATCTTAGTCTCCAGTAAGTACAATATTATAAAGGTTATACAAAAATAGAAATTCTAAATCCCTGAATATCAATAGGTAATGCCTGAGAAGGTTTATTTAAGTCTTTTAGATTTTGATGATCTGCTAAATTTCAGGAAATAATCATTGCAAGTCATGTTGAAATAGGTGAATAAAAATGTCTTGAAATATACTGTGGAAATTTTGTCAGTCAGGTTCTTCACAACAGGACTCTAACTATAGCATGTCAGAAATCCCAAACAACAAACAACCTAAACCTTGTAAGCTTTCATACTGATGACCCAACCGCACCACTTTACCAATTTTAGAAAACAATTATATACACACAGTAATTTAAAACTCTAACAGATGCAATCATATTTATTTACCATTTGCAGTTTGTTTCTTCAATTTGATCTGCAAGTGTAGCTGGTATCCTCCGCCACTGTTGGCACTCGTCACAGAGCACCCATGCATTCCTTGGTGGAGCATATTGACCCCTCAGCTCACCAAATGAAAATTGCAAGCTGTTTATTGGTCCACTCAAAACCTTGCTCAGGTCTCCGGTTTCTCCAAGACCAGATGATGTTTGATTTCCTACAAAATTTATAATATGAGAAAGCTCATTTTACATTTTACACTGAATAATTTTCTTTAGGCTCGCAGGTTTTCTGGATTGGGTTCCTGGGCGAGGGTGAGGTGGCATTTCTCACATTTACATCAATCTATACAAGCTTAAACTGGTACCTGCTGCTACGTGGCCATCCACTCTAGTGAGCCCGCCACTAGCACCATCAGCCTTCTCATCAATTAGATGTGTACCTACTAAATTCGTTTTACCACCCTTCTTTTTAGAGGATTTATCTTTCTTGCTGGCTACATCCAAGATCCCAGGCCTCGTCTTGCACCCTCCCTTTGCTCTAGAACTTTTAGGGAATCTTTGCCCACTGCTATGAGGAATCATTGTGTCACTGGCCTGTGAGTTCGATGACCCAGTTGCAGCAACAGGCTCAGAAGACGAATTCATTTCAGCACCATTATAGCCTTTTGATGTAGTAGAAGGGGTTCCTGAGTCAGTCATTCTTGAAGACAGCGAAGGACCACTGGAAAGTCTGTTGCTGCTATATGTATTCAAATGTGGTTTTGGAGTCGCAATTGTGGAAGCATCCTTATAATAAGAGAGATCAACTGCTTTCTGCACTGGTCCAAGTTCCTTAGGTGCTTTGGGATTATTTGTAGTTTCTCCACCAGTAAGCTTGCTTCCAACACTGCATTCACCTAACTGATAGTCCTTATCTTTCTTCTTTCCTTTCTTATATTTCATTCGTGGTAAACTCAAATTTGAAATATCCCCAAACTGAACATCGGGAACAGAGTTTGCAAAGCATTCCCGGGTTCCTTTTTCCATTTGCATTTCTGGACTATCCTGCATATTTTGTACACCTTTTTCAAAAAGCATAGCATCAGGGACAGAGTTTATAACTTCTGAATCAGGAGAAGTTCCGGCATCCAAACACCTGTCTTCAGTGCATGCTCTCAAATTATTTCCCTCATCGTGGCTGATAGTTTGATGGAAATCACCTGATGTACTGAAGGATGAATTTTCAACAGTGCATCTCACGTCAAGATGAGTGCTCGAAAGAGAAGCATCCAGAGACCTCACTTTCTCCATATTTCTTTCATTTGGCAATATTATATGTGCAGGCAATTCTTCCCCAAACTTGCTTTCCGTAATGTCAGATAAACCAGGAATGCTTTTTTGAGACACTTTATTATTTTCGGTAGCATTGACCGTGCCATAAATTTGATTGCCAATTTTAATCTTCAAAGAGATGTGACCAGTTGGAGTGCAGCTCTGCCGGACTGATTTTCGACCTTCTGGGTCCCTAATAGCATCCCTCTTTCCTTGACCACATCTTACTGCACCCAGTCCTTCATTACTCAAGTTCTGGTCAACCCCAATGTGTTCTTCAGAAGCTGCTAAGGCACCCCCCAGAAGACCCCAAACAGAAGATCGAGCCTGATTGGAGAACAAACTTCTTTTTCTTCTCGAAATTTGCAGGGAAGTTATATCTAATACCGACTTCTTTTTGGTTATCCTCCTATAATATCTTTCTGGTTTGGGGGACTCATTGTTCTGATTCAATTTTGTATTAGTACTGCGAACATTCCTCCTCCGAGAAGATGTGTATACAATTAGAGAATGATCTAAATCACTGGTTTTTTCAATTTCATCGACAACCTCAGCTTCACCATCCTCATCGGTAGATGATTCCGCAATTCCGGCAAAGTCAGGAGACTCAAAATTAGTGGTATCTATTCCCTCATCACTTCTCTGTCCAGGCGGGACAGATTCACAAATTGAACCAGCAGCATCAGATTTAATGGTGTCTTTTGCTATGTTGATGGAATCAAAAGCTGAAAGAAGAGCATCAGCAGTTGAAACATCCGATGTGACCATTGTCGCAGATGATTCATCAACTCTCACACAAGAGAGTTCGTACGGCACTGGAGAAGCAGATAATTTGCCAATGCCAAAATCAAGATCAATCGCAGACAACTCTTCCTTAATTTGAACAGCATTTTCATCAAAAGATGTCTCAGCAATCATATCACCTAGTTTCCTGAGATTCATCACATATGGAAAGAAACTTCAGCAGCAATAATATGAAACCCATAGGAACAGTTCTTTTCTGAAATTACAGAAGATATATCATAGAATATGGAAAAACAATTATAATTGTAACAAAATAGAAGTGAAACAGAAATGAGCATACACTAGTGACTTCAACATAAGTAGATTAAGCACATATAACCTGTAAGCTTACAAATAGAAAACCACAGATTATGCAATAGTGACATTGCCAAGTTTAACATGCCATTTACTATAGCAACATTTTCCAAGTACAATTAGTAATACAGGATGGGGAAAGAGAAACAAGCACGCGATCATCAGGAACTCCTAGCAACTTTATCAATAACATAAATAAGCTCGCAAAATATAGGAAATGCCAATCAAGGAAAGGAGCTGTTGGATATCATTAAAATCAAATTACTCATTCCTTTGAAGCTATATAATGCAAATTGGATGTCATACATTTTAAAGAAACTTAGCCTGACAGTTGAAAAGCATTTATTTTTTAAATCTTTCAATAACTATAATATAAAAAAGTTAACTAACCCCTCAGAATCTCTATCCACCACGTGCTTGTAAGCACAAGGAATATTACAAACACTGCAACACGTAAACATAAACACTAAGCAGCTATTTATGAAATCTTTCAATAAATAAAAGGAAACAAAACTAACTACCACTTGGAAGCACTTTGTGCCACGTGCTTTTACGCAGGCGGAAAATTACAAACACGCAAATGTAAACACATAGCATTTATTTATGAAATATTTCAATAACCAGAATGGAACAAAATTGACTAAGCCCTCTAAAAATCAGCACACGCCTATACAAATGAGCAAAACTATAAACACACAGACAGAAAAACAGATACATTGTCTGTCGTCACGAACATACGCACACCAGTAAAGATTGAAAACAAACCAGAAACAGGAAAACAGATTGCCTGAAGTCAAACCATTGCAGATGGAAGTCATATGCAAATACAAACACCATCAATCCTACACATTCCCTCCCTTAAATAAAACAGAGCAGAAAACCCTAACTACAAGAAAAACAAAAGCCCTAATTAATAGCAGAAACCCCAATGCGGAATCAGGCATACCCATAAAAACAAAAATTAACGATACACGGTAGAGAAAGAGAAGATCGTGCCTGGAAAATATCAATAAACAGGATGAATATCCACCGGAGAATTACTTGTTGGATAAATTAACACAAGCATGTGTCTATACATACGCATACAACCCCTATATGTACGTAATTCTCGTTCTGTGTGTGTGTGTTTTTGTGAGAGAGAATTTGCTTGGCGGTGCCAGCAAACGTTTGTTAAAAAGGAGAGAGAGATGAGAATAGTCATCGACCAAAACCGGGGACTATTTATCTATCCTGTTCACGCAAGCGCACAGTATAGGTACAACCCTGGTAGCATAAGATACAACCCAATCATGGAACTCCTTATGGGTCTTTGACGCGTGGCAAGTGCAAGGGTACTATAGGGATTTTCCAAGTCAATGATTATTCCCTTTTTTCTCTCTTTTTCTTGAAAAAATTATTTATCCTTTATTGGAATATGAATTAATATATGACAATAATTTAAAAGTAATCTGAAACGATAAGGCCAATTTTGAAAATCTTTTAGGATTCAAAGTTCTTTCTTAGGGGTCAGTATCTTTCATAGTAAAAGCCAAAATTAAAATATCTGCTTCTTTGTTTTAGTATATTCCTTCATGATGTACATAAATATTAATTTCCAATTCATTTGTAAGAATAGCTAAGTCTTAAAGTCTATGTAGGCTTTGACAGGTCTTTAATGATAGTAAATTATGAACATTTGACATTTATATAAAATTGACTCTATCTATAAATAGGGAGTGAATGACTAATTGGGGAGATGATCATTTCAAATTTGACCTAACTTTGAGTAAGGATTGAAATTTTGATATTGATATGACTATCTTATTTTGTTTGATTAGTGATACTAAAATATCTTCAACTGAGTTTAGAATGCAATTTAGTGATACTGCAAACGGGCTTAATAATATCAGTTAGCATATTTTATTTTAAAATAATATTTTATTTTTTATTCCTTATCTTAACTACATGCCAAATGTATAAAATATTTTTTTTATAAAACTATAAGATTATAAATGCAATACATTTGATAGACACCGGCCATCTGAAGATGCAAAAGGAATTGAAATAGAGAATTGAGAAATAGAATTTGTAACATGCCATGTTAAGTCTAAGTCGAATCTATCTCTCATTAAATTATTCTCAATTATTAGTTTCATTAGATACTTCATATTTTTTTTTTTAAAAAAAAAGAAATAAATATACCATGAAAATTTGGAAGATATTTTAGTTTAAACTCCCCTTGCAGTCGGTTTTATTTTTCAATTGCTACAACACAAAGGAGAATAATGAAATTTTACATGCCAAAAGAATTTCAAGTTCGATTTAAACAGGCATATACAAGAACACTAATACTATATTTAGATCAAATAATTCAGTGAGAAAAATAAGAAACAGATAAAAGATACAACATTTGAAACAAGACCTTAAACCAATTGAAGTACAGAGAAAAAATTTCTCAACATTTTCCTTCCTAAAATCCAAAATCCATAGGGTAAAATAAATTACAATTTTCTATACAGTCCCTTCTCTTCAAATACGTAAACTAACCATACTCCTCATAAATTTGAATGTCCCTATTCCCTTAATCTTCCAATATGCTAGCTAAAATATAGAAACTTCCTCGATCAGCATATGGGATTCTACTGTGCATGTAATTTGCATGTAAATCTCCAAAAACATGCTGATATTCAGATGAAACTGCAATAATTCTAACTCCAAGCACTATGTGACTAAAACCAATTTGAAATGCTAAAGTCCCTGAGCTTGCTAAGATGCTTTTCCATATCTTCTCTACTTCTGTTCCACTCTTCCTTCTCTATTACTGTGGTTGGGTCATCTCTTTCACCCTGCAGAACAAGAAACAGCAAAAATGGGTCAACTAAATCGTCATACGCAAGATGAAGAGCAAATATCGAGTTATTTTTGAATAATCACCGAGGGGATTATTTTGAAGGAGTTCCCGTTATCACGAACAACAAGTAAATCATTCTTTCTATCCCGCTTTCTTCCCTCGGGCACTGCCACCTGCAGAAGGATTAAAGCATATAAAGGTTAAGTTAGCAATTGAACTTTTCCACTTCTCCATACATGCATAAATTTCTGATACACAAGACAACCTTCAGTCAAGGCAAATTATAGTACACACTTGCGAATCGCTACATCAACGATATGTATCTAGTATTAAATGTCGTAGCATATAGTTGAATACGCACTTTGCAAGATGAAACAAGTAGCATAAAAACTGAAGGAACTGTAACACCTATTATGGTGGTTTGAGTTTTCGAATCCTCCAACAGCCCATTACCAAAAGTAAGGGTGCTGTTTTTGGTGTTGAGGGTGGGGGGGCAGAGGGGGTCAGCAACTGCATTCAGAGGCTTTTCAAATGCTTATTCACTAATTCTGTACTTTAGGAGCAAAAAGGGACATAGCTGAAAGAATATTTGCCTACCACAACTTTTGCCCTTGCGATTGATTTTGTTTTTGAATCAATTACATAAATCTCCTCAAAATCAAGAGTGAATTCTGGATCACCCAACCGACGGTTCCTGTAATGTTTTGTCAGGAAAACCTACAATGAAAATGACATGATTTCATTATACCAAGAACCCAACGCATCATCAAAAACAAACTTTCTGGAAACTGAGTTTTTCTTCATACTAAATGCTGTTAAAAATTTAATCTAATCTTCAGTATGACTTTCTACAAAGTTAATCGCATAATGCTAGACACTAGATGCTTTGTCAGACCTTCAAGACTTCCCTCTCAGATTTGTACATGGGATCCCTAGGCGCATCAATCGGTGGCTCTGTCACATTGTAGCACCCATAATCACTCTGCGCACATCTAATATACTGCCATTCCAACAGAAAATTAGCATGCATTAGTAGAATATACGCAGCTATAAATGTATACAAATGTTTAGTTTTAGATTAAGGGACGTAAATGCAAATCGTCACTAGAAAGAAAATGAATACCTTTTGGGGCATTGGGGCAAGAACTTTTGGAATTGCATACACATCCGTGTCTGGAGGTGTGACATACATCTACAAAAAAGCAAAACATAAAAACGTGATTCTTCACAGCAACAATCACAAAACATAAGGAACACAATAATTCGGTTGCCATCTGTTAGCATTATCAGTCTGGTTTTTCAAATTGATTAACATAAAACATCAGTTAGGCTGTTTGGTGGAGCTCCAAGAAGTAAACCAAAAAGCATATCAGTTAGCTTTGACAAAATTATCTTAATCCTTACTCAATAGCTAACCAGCTCAAATTAAGTTGTACCAATCACCAACCTAATGCAAGCAGAATAGAAAATTCAGTGAAGCACTATGCCTTCCATTCTGAACCATTTATCTTCCAAATATATGCACCAACATATGTTATAGACATATGAAATTTCCGTAAGAAGAAGACCAGTATGGACCATTCATGTTTGACATTCGCTCACACGGAGAGATACAACTCAAGGTACAGCTAAGAAAGCAAAGTCTATATCACAGCAAGATGCAAATCCCTACCTCGCGAAAGTCATAGACGTCATTATCCGGGTCAGGCGGCTTCCGAATAAAAAAATCACAATCCAAAAGACAAATCTTATGAAACTCATCTTCATTTATCCGATAATTCACTATTTTCTCGGAATCCCAACCCTGAGTGTACACGAAACTCTTGCTATGCACCATAGCAATGTCATCTTCCTCGCCATTGCCGGATGCGGCAGCAGCGAGGGCAGCGGCAGTGTCATAATCGACGTCGAAATCTTTCTTATTGTCGACCTCCTCCACCTCATCTTCGTCCATGTCATAGTCATCTGGACCCCCTCCATCTGCATCCCCGTCGTCGGCCCAGACCCGGAAGTCCCGTCTGCAAGCTATGGGTCGGGTCAAGGTCAAACATCGCAGAACGTTGGGTTTTGGAAGTGAAACTAGCTGGGGTGTCGAGGACTTTACTGGAAAGAAGGGCGTGAAGATGAGAGTAGCGGCGTTCATGGCGCACGTGGAAACTGGAAAGTGAGCTCACTGAGTTGGGGAGAGGAAAACTGCAGCAAAATGGATTAGATATTTGGGTTTTTATCGCGGTGCGACTCGAGACATCAAAAACTGGTGCAACTCGCCTAGCGACCATTTAAGACATGCCACGTCAGCTAGAAGATTGTCCCCCTTCCTTGGATGCTTCACAAGTAGTAATAAACCCAAATTAGTTAGTAGACTCAAAACAGCTTAGACACAAAGAATATAGATGGAAATTTCTTGTATTCTAAGAAAAGATCACTATATTACAGATTTGTTGGTAAATTAATTCAGGCGCTCAAATATGTATTATTCAATTAGAGGAGACCGGAAGGCGTGTGGGAGTTTACTCTTTTCCTTTTTCCCAAAAGGAAAGGCATTACAAACTCCAAAATAAAATGATAAAATCTTATAAAACATGTTGAAGTAAAGTCTGAAATTACTCTAAATTTCGACATGCTTATTTTAATTTAAACAAGTTTATTACAAAATAGTTATGTAATTAAGAACAACTTATCAAATCATATTTATTCAACAAATACTTTAATAATTTATTTTTAAAGTAAAGTCTCACCCCTTGTATGGTGCAAATATAGGAAGAGTTTGGAGTTTTTTCGGCAACTTGAATGGGCTGTAACAGTCACTTTGATCTTTTGTGTGGGCCCTTTTTTTTTTTTTTTTTGTACGTGGGCTATTGAGACCCCATTGAAATACACCATTACACTTGGCCAATCACGGGGCTTAAAAATTTCGGCCCCAACTACAATAACCGTTTACCCATTTATACAAAAATATAAAAAAGAAACTTATAAAATAAATTAATCAGCTACACCAAATAACAAAAAGAAGAAAAGATTTTCATTCACCTATGAAAAAATGCCAATGCAAAAGGAAACAGAAGAGCTTTCCACTATGATATTGAGGCTCAGATCTGTGCGTAAAAACATCAGGCAACGGGACCATGCCATGGCTGCAGATTAGCGGCTGAACGCGACAACCCATGTGCCACCAGGACTGCCCTCCCAAGATACAGGCCCGTTTTTCCCTAATGCTTATACATTAGCTCATCCAAGAAACACATTAACATCACGGCCTCTTGCAGAGAGAACAACAGATCAAGGTACACAGAGCACAACAGACCATGGTATGCGGAGCACTAGAATGCTGTTCCCAGTTCTCCATTGCCTCATTGTCATGCTTTAATCAATACATCAAAATTTGAGGTGTCTAACTATAATGTTGCCATTGAAAATGGACCTTGAGCATGACTCATTCCCAGAACCTATCAAAAAGTGATGATTATCCAATTCTATGTAAGCAGACCGATACCCATACACTCAACCATAACTCATTCCCATAAGCTATCAAAAAGTGATGATTATCCAATTCTATGCAAGCAGACCTATACCCATACACTCAACCGTTCTGGGATTCAAACAAATATGCAAACTCCTTTAAGTATTTCTTCCAGTAATGGTAAGGAGTGGCCCCGTAATCCCCAGACTATTAGGCAAAATAACAAGTGTTACTATAATTTTCAAAACCATGGAATTTTTTTTCAATCAGACCACACCGGAGTTGAGATAATTATGCCAATAGAAAATATAACCACCTCGATGCCAATGAGGTTTGGCTTAATTATAAAAACACTTCATATGGTTTGAAAATTAAAATAACCCTCGTTGCAGATTACAGTTAAATTAGACCCCTCAGAATCTAACAAATTAACTAAAACATCATTACAAGTAGATCACTCAAGATCTAACAAATTGACTGAAACATCATTACAAGTAGACCCTGTCAGTCCGGGTGGTATTGCAGTTTCTCAAATCGCAGGCGCCAAATCTCAGAGGTGTTTGAGTAATTATCC
Source organism: Handroanthus guayacan (assembly GCA_014898755.1). Classification (NCBI taxonomy): domain Eukaryota; kingdom Viridiplantae; phylum Streptophyta; class Magnoliopsida; order Lamiales; family Bignoniaceae; genus Handroanthus; species Handroanthus guayacan. The sequence goes on from JACFYI010003651.1 coordinate 1,723,648, forward strand.
AATACAGAAAGGTCATGTAGTTCCAGATAGAGGCTCAGATTTGTGTCCAGATGCATGAAGCAAAGGGAAATTGACCACGCCATGGCTGCAAATAACTGGCTGCACATGACAATGCACAAACCAGCCAGATTGCCCTGCCACGACACAGGTCTATATTTCCTCGATGCCCAACCCATCAGCTCAGCCCAGAAAACCGGTATCATCACACCCTCTACCTCAGAAAACAGCAGATCATGGTTCAGAGAGTTCAAAGGTCTAATTGTACTTCTGTCAGCTCCATTTGAGTGTTCCCGTCAGCAAAACTAACACTAAACCGTAAGGGGTGATACTTCGATTTCCCAAACCAGAAGGTGTTTCAGGATAGGGCTGCACAAAAGCCGTGCTCGAGCAGAGCTTGGCAAAAGTTTCAATGGCTCGATAGCAAACTTCAATGAACGTTGGCTGTCAAGCGGTGTCGCCCAGCGGTTGCCTTAGGAGATTTAGAGATTTAGGGTTTAAGAGAAGAAGAGTGCTCATAGGCCACAACTCGATATCAAACCGCCCAATTCTAATTTTCCGTAAGCTCCATTGTTTTCTGTGAGCGTGATACTTTGATTTCCCAAATCAAAAGGTGCTTCAAACTTCAGGGAGTGTTGAGATAATTATCCAATAAAATGACTCCAGTTTGATATGAGGCTCAGATCTGTGCATAAAAACATCAGGCAAAGAGAAATTCGACCACGCCATGGCTGCAAATCACCGGTTGCACGTGAGGACCACGTACCATCGGGATCGCCCCACCAAGATACGGGTTGGTTTTTCCCAATGCCTGACCCATTAGCTCACCCCAAGAGAAACAGTATCATCACAGCCTCGTGCAAAGAGAACAACAGATCAAGGTACAGAGAGTGGTTCAAGCATGGTTGTTCCCAGTTTACCAAACCAGAGGAAACTGAATAAATTGAAAAGAAAATGAAAGCAACCAGAGTTCCAGGAACAGATAACGACAACATAGTACATGGTTTCCTTTTACCGAGAAATCGAGGGCTGTTGGTTTATGATAAAGATTAGGGGAACTCATCGGCGATCGGAGAGGGGCAACCACCCTCAGAGAAATCCCGGCTCCCCGTTCGCCTCGTTGGTATGATTCCGGGTTTCTGAGCTAATGGGTGCTTCGATCATGGAGAAAGTGGGTTTGAGTTTATTGATTCATGTGTTCTCACTTTGCCCCTTGTTTAAGGTGACATTTGCAGCTGTTGAGCGTTCTATTTTGTGGATGGGAAGGGGTGGTTTCGGAAATTCACTCATAATCAGTGGAAGTCACCAAATTATTCAGGTCAAACAACCTTCCCTCTCATTCCCGCTAGAAAAAAGCGTGTTTTCCCGCCACAAGAATATTCCACCGAGAAACTTGTATTTAAAATGCCAACAAGAATATGCCATATATTTTTTAATATTACAACTCTTTTTAATAAAAAAATTATGTATGATAATTGACTACACGTTATTCTATCATTATGATATATATATTATTTAAATGTTACAATCATTTCCCTTAGAAAAACTAATATTTAATGATTGAATGTCATACCCACTATCGTGAAGAAAATATTATTTTAAATATCGACTTGAATTAGCAGAAGCATTTCGATGAAATATATAAAAGTTACAGTAAGTCATAAGACAAAAGAAGTGCTTAAAATTAGGAGTGTTAAAAGAAAAAAAAAATAGTTAAGGGGCTGAAATATGGCATTACAAATATGACATTTTTTTATCACTGACATTTTCCTACACTCAAATAAGATTGAAAATATATTCTTTTTAATAACATACAGTTGACAAATTCACGATATCTTTTTTATGTATAAAAAAATCATAAGAATTTACTGTATTTAACAATTATGACCATTAGACTTTCCACCCGTCAAAGTGATAAGGAAATAACTCACAGTAGATACAATTTTGATTAAAAAAAAAATTATTTCCTCAAATAAGACTTCCACTAAAATAAATTTAAACTAAAATTCTATCAATAAAGAAGTTGGAAGCTCAGATCTGTAACAGCAAGGGGAAAGATAGAATGCAACCACGCCATGGCCGCAAAACACCAGTTGCATGTGATAAATAACAATGCCATCCAGGTTGCCTAGCCAAGGTACGGTTCAATTTTCACTCCCATCCATCTCCATCAACCACGCCAAGGCTGCAAAACACCGGTTGCATGTGAAAAATAACAATGCCATCCGGGTTGCCTAGCCAAGGTACGGGTCAATTTTCACTCCCATCCATCTCTCTCAAATCTCAAAACCCTAGCCCCT
>JACFYI010003651.1:1726044-1743004 GCA_014898755.1 Handroanthus guayacan
CTGCAAACCACTAGTTGAAACAAAACGACAACCGAGTGGCCCAGCCAATAATAACTTAATTTATAATTTTATAAATTTAGAGTTGATAATTCCTAATTAAGTGTAGTATTTAAATTATACAAACATCTCAAAAATTTAATTATCTTTACAGAAATCTCTTATTAAATAATAATTCTTTATTCTTAAAATATTAAAAAAATATTACTTATTTCGCTATTATCATACACAGGAAACATGCTAGTAGGCAAAAAGTAAGAGCTCATCGACACATCTAAGTTGGACATTCCCGTACACTTAAATAAGACTGAAAATATTTTTAATAACCACAGTCAACAAATTTACGACATCTTTTCTTTGGATAAAAAACAAACTTACAATATCAATCCTAAAAAATTGTTATAATTAAAAATTATAAGAGTTAGACTTTCCACCTGTAAAAGTGATGAGAAAAGTTCTCAGACTAAATTGATGAAAATTCCTTAATCTTTCTAAGGGAATATCTTAAATTGAATGCAAAAACATTAAACCTTGCTACTTTGATAAAAATTGAACACAAAAACATTGAGAACACTTCGATCAATCATCATTATTTAACACTATCAGTATTGTACCTTTGAACAATTTTAAATCTTGCTACTCTGTGAAAATCTGAAATTGGACGAAATCGGCACTGCCTTCAAAGCTTCGAATCAATTGATAGCAAACTTCAATAAGATTCAGAGGGCCGTCAAGCAGCGCCATGCCACAGTGGACATATGGGAGTTAGGCATCCATTTAGGGTTTAAGATAATCAGAACAAAAAGAGTGCAATGCTTCAGTCGCTGCGAGGCCTCTAAAGTCTAATCGATTGCCCAGCTTTAAAGCAGTCGGAGGCTCAGATCTGTAACAGCAAGGACGGCAAAACGAAAACAACCACGCCATGGCTGCCAGCCACCGGTTGCATGTGATAAATCACAACGCCATCCGAGTTTCGCGCAGCCAAGATACGGGTAGGATTTTCCCATGCCCGATCCATAAGCTTGGAAATTAAAAATAAAATTTCAAAAAAACCATCACAGCCTCTTCGTTCACAGTATCCAAACATAGCCCCAGTAATTGAGAAACCAACAGAAAGAACCAGTACAATAGCAGCCAGCAAAGTTGCCTCGTCTTAATGCATCAACATGTTATATTTTCAGAAGTGTAATTGTAACATTTTCAGGGGTCTAATTGTGATGTCGGAAAATTCCATTGAGTGTTCCGTCGTTTCAAATTTCCGAACCACGTTGAGCAGTATATGTAATTATACCAAACTTCAGGGGTGTTGAGGTAATTATCCCAGTAAGAAAAGCCTTACTGCGTGAGATTGAGGCTTAGAGAGGAAAACTGACCACGCCATGGCTGCAAATCACCGGTCATACCTGACAACCAACGTGCCATTAAGATCGCCCCGCCAAGATACGGGTCGATTTTTCCCCAATGCCCGACCAACTAGCTCACCAGAAAAGAAATTGGAGGCTCAGATCTGTAACTGCTACAAGGCAAAGAGAAAGCAACCACGCCATGGCTGCAATAACCGGTTGAATGTGATGAATCACAACTCCCACCGGGTTGCCCAGCCAGGATACGGGTTGGATTTTCCCCATGCCGGATCCATTAGCTCAGAAATAAAAAATAAAAACAATAAAAAATCATCACAGCCCCTTCATTCACAGATCCACACAATGCGGTGAGCATTTTGGTCCCCTAGCTTCGAGTCTCAAACCCTAACCCGAAACCGTAGGTGAAATCCTCGATGAAAAACGAGGAATAATCCGAACCTGCTGCAAATCAGCAGATCAAATCCTTATCCAAACACAGCGTGAGGTTCAGAAGCCAACAGAAAGAATTAGTACATTAACAACCAGCAATCGCATGCCTGTATATGTATGTGTGTATATATATATGTGCAATATTTTTCTTTTTCTTTTTCTTGGTTTTGAAGTTTTTCTTGATAGAAAAACTAAAGGGCTGTTTATTTTTCTACAGTTGTACAAGCAAAATCATCGGCTGACAGAGAGGGGCAACCACCCTTGAATAAATCCCATCTCTCTGTTGCCTCATTTTTCCCTCTTTTCTGAGCTAATGGATCCTGGAAATGGGTCAAGAAGATGAATGTGGATTATATAGTCACCCACATTCCCAGTTTACCCCTGTGAAAGTTTGAAATTTGCAGGTTTACCAATATCTGATGGTGGGACACGGGTATATGTTGGTCATTGACAAATGTAAAAAGGTAATTAATTTCATTTTTTCCTTTGAACATATTTAAGTATTTTTTAGGCCCACCACACGAATTACGAAAATAGGTTTTAATTTACTGATTTCACACTGTTCCATACCAAGTGTGAAAATAGCTCAAAGTAAAGAATATTTTGAGATATGGTTTACCTATTGCTATTACATTCTTAAATAAAAAATATATAAAAAATTTCGCATGATTTTAGTTGTTTTCATTGTCATCACTTCATGAAAATTCGGAAAAATACTCCAAGAACCGAATTTTACCCTTCAAATTACCAATTTCCATTCAAGGTTCAAAGTGATATTCAGAGGCTAGTTTGATTTCCAAAATTATTATTCGTGTGTAGCAGGCCCATGTCAGTTCACGTCGCAAAACTGTTGGAAATTGGGCAATCAAACTTCTAGCTGAAATGCATTATCAAAGTGGACTCATAAGGTGGCACAATTACCATTCTTTCGTTTGATATGTGATTTTATGTTGGATAGAGTATGATAACATTTTTGTCCCTGATTTTAATTTTATCTACCCTTTTCTTTTCCAAAAAAAAAAAAAAAAAATTTATAATACAATGTGACCTTGATCTTTTCCGCCATGAAGTTGTGAGAATTTTGACATAAACACCCATTTAAAGTCCTAACTTTAACTCGAAAAAATTAAGTATGTTATACTTAATTAAATTTGTAAAATTTATTGTTAATCTAAACATTTCAATGTGGAGATGTTCATAGTGTAATTAATTATCAAAATTCCTCAAATGTGAATGGGGAAATTGAAGCTAAAGTGGGTGCGATCTAGTCGTGATTTATTATTGAATCGGGCTTAATTTAAATATTTATTTTTCATTGAATTATTCTAGAACAATGGTGATTTTTCTAGAAATTAAACTAATGGGTGTCTTATGCGATTAGACATTAATTAGTCTATTGATTTAAATCTTAAATCAAAGAGACATAATATATGTTTATTAATTTAAATGTCAGTAGTTGCAATTTTTGCATAGGGTCACATGCTAGTCTATAAATAGGGTGTGTGTTTATGGCCAAGTGATATAGAAAAAAAATATAGAAAGAATTGCATACACTTGCTTGCATACACTACACTATAGCACACATTTTCACTTTGCAATTTAGAGAGTTTCAAGTTGGTAATTGATTCGCAAGTCCGTCCTATTAGAGTGCTAACTTAGGCCGAAGTAGTCGTTGTATCTTGGGAGGTTTATTGCCGGGAACCTTGTAGCACCGTGTGAGGGGCAATGAAAACCTTAAAAAAACTGTTATTATAACAGGCCTCGGCTTCAGGTTTTACTTTGTGTGTTTATTTCCGAATATATGATTGTTTCATATGTCTTATATGCTGCAATTTATTTGTTAAAAGTTTATGTTAATTGATTTTTTTCATTATATTTATGACTCTTAATTTGATTTTGCATAATTTATATTACACAAGTATTGCACGGTCATATCAATATCTCTAACAGAAGTAACCGTCACATTCCCATCTTGACCATGAAATGAGTCATGGCAAAATGAAACTAAGAGTCATGGCCCTCATGTATGTTGGAGTGTGATGTCTTCATTTTGCCATTGCGTCACAATGACCAACATAGGGTGCCTAACATATTATTTCTGACTTGTGGCAGGAAGATGTGTGTCATGGCTTCATGGTAATAGATTATGGGCCTAATATCCTTTACTATTTTCTTCAAGCAATAGCATCTCGTATAGTTTGGAATGAGTCATGACTGGTGCTCTGCCCAGAATTAATATTAAACTGACCAATTAGCTTAATGATAGATATTAAATGACATATTAGACTAAATTAGGGGCTCTAATCTTGTCTAGTTGTGTATATCAAACGAGCCAAAGATTTCCAGGGCTAGATTAATTTTGGCAATCTAGACTGACAAAATTGATGAAATAAGTGGATTGCATTGTTGAAAGTTATTTGTGCAAATGCTATTTTCTATTTGCTATATGAGATTGAAAAATTGGATATACAAGGTACTTACCAATATTTGTCTTGAGAGTGGAGTTACTAGCTTCCATTATGATGGAACTCAGTAAATTATCTTTCTAACACATTTAGTCCTGTTGTTTAAATTAAGGACAAAAGCATAACTTACTATAGGGTTTTAGGGGTTGCAATGTCTTTACTCCTTTAAGCCATACACTATTTTGGATTGATTACATAATTAAGACCCAACCTAATAATACTAAATCAAATAATTCCTCGACTTTTAAACCTTGATCAGAAGTATCAATCACGTAATAGATCCTGATAGAACAACCTATCTATCAAGCTGTTACCTATTAGTACAACATCAATCGAGTCTTTGCTTGATCAAATTCACACTAATTTTATCCCAATGATTCCATTATCTAGAAAAAAGAAGAAAAAGAAAAAAAAGGAAGAAGAAAACAATGTGAAACAGCCAATCAATCTGCATCATGTCCTTCATACACAAAGCACTTTGCTTTAGGGACAACTAAAACAAGAAAATTACAAAACAAACTCAAAATAACAAATCAAAATCCCATCACTTCTCACTTTCAAGCCTGCAATGCTTTCTTTTTTTTGATAAGAAAACCCTACATTGCTTTCACAGCTTGAAATCTTGGTTCTTTCGGCAAAAACTTCTGTTGAACATAAACATTCATATAATCCCCAAACACAAACTTAGGATACTTAACCAAATCCACCACTTCATCTTTTTCCACCAATTCTTTTGCGGGCTCGATAATGGCTTTATATGATGGGTTATAAAACGAAGCAATTGATCTTCTAGTCCCATCAGGTTGAGCCAAAACCCTGTGCCAAACACTCCTATATCTCCCATTACTCAAAACCTCGATCTGGTCCCCTGTGTTGACAACTATGGCATTTTTCATGGGCTGCACATCAATCCACTCTCCGTCTTTCAAGATTTGGAGGCCCTTTACTTGATCATCTTGGAAGAGGAGGATGACGCCGCCGGCATCCGTGTGGGCCCGGAGCCCGGTGACTTTCTCCGGGTAGGGACACGGGGGATAGTGGCTCATTTTGGTGCCAAAAAAGGCGGCATTTGCGTCATCGCTGCCGTTGAAGGCCTTGTTTATGTACCCTTTTGGGAGGGCCAAGGTTTCATCCATTATTTCCAGTACTTTGAGTGCTAGTTTCTTTAGTTCTGCTCTGTATTCCTTCATGGTTTCCCTGTTGTGAAATGTAAATTGTTTGTGATCATGATGAGAAAATTCAATTTAATAATCAAGCGTGACAAGAAAATAAGGGATGTAATGGGTACGGGTTGGGTAGAAGCCGAATCTAATATGAACTACCCGCTTGGCGTGGATTTTGAATGCTGGGTTTCCCGTTTTAATGTTTTTTTATGAAACCAATTTTATGTGAACTAGTATTCCTAACTCATAAGGCCATCACACACTTTTAACCACCTCCACGGTTTGAATTTTCCCTCTAAAATCCTCTCCAAAATATCTTCTCTCTTCTCTCTCAAAATCTCCATTGAAGAAAATTGTTTTATTTGAGTAATTTAGATTCTATTGTTTACTTTAATTTTTAGATGATATTTTTATTTTGTGAATATTTGTAGGTATTTAATTGAATATATGAACAAATATTAGGTTTATATGACAAAACGGAATGGAACAACAATTTTTACATTTTTTAATATCTCTATGTACTTTTTGTTAGGAAAAGAAAATCAATACTTTAAACCAGAAAATGTGCGCAATGATTGCGACCCGCTGTTCAACATTGCAATGGAAACGAAATGATGGCCTTAGTTTTTGCCCATCCCGTAAATCGTGCGGGAAAAATTTTAGGAATATTATATAAAAACATTTTAAAAATATCATGCAGAAACATTAAAAGAACAGTCCCAAATCTATAAAGCTACAAACGAGTTCTCCAGTTTGGATTTAGATAAACTCATCCCATTGCCATCCATGAATAAAAAATAAGCTCCTATATATAAGTAAGAGGAGACAAGAACTATTACTCCAGTTGTCAAGTGTAAAAAAATGAATGAATGCAAGATCATGGCAAATAATTAATTGAAAGGCAATTCTTACTTGAAAGCAGGGGTTTTTGAAGGCCATTGATCATCATTCTCATCTGACAGCAAGAACACATCTTCCCAATCCACGTTCTCTACTTTTTCGTCACTCTTCTTTTCTATCAACTCATTCAACAATTGCACTGGTTTTGATTTCTTGAAATTTTCCTCTCTTTCCATCTTGTAGCATTCTGAGGCCACCTTCTTTACCCTCTCCAAGAGCTCCTCAGAGATCCCATGATTGATAAGCTGTCATAACAAAGAAATTAAACCATTAATCCACTGTTACAAGAAAACATTGCTTGTAATGAATTTGTCATAAATTTCTATAACAATTTTTCAGTCTTCAAAGATATTTGTGATGGATTTCAGTTCGTTGTAGAAAAATATCACATTATAAAAACGATCTTTTAGTCTCAGGATGTTTTTTCTATTAGTGAAAAAATGTTTTTTTGTAATGAATCCGATCATAAGCAAATTATATACCAGAAATGTTTAAGTACTTCAACAGACTTCAATTGTATCACTGAACTAATTGATGACAAGATATACACTGGCATAATAAAATCAATAACAAAAAGATATTTAGTATCGTCAAATTTTGTTTCTATAAGCAAATATGTACTTTCTCGTAGTGAATCGAGTCATAAGCTAGTATAAGAAACGTTGACGTACCTGAAAGAATCCCCATTCTTCACAGCACCTAGCAATCTCAGCCAAAGTTTTGGCTCTTTCCTCTCCTTCAAGCTTTGAGAAATCAATCACCGGAATCGCCATTGATAATTATAATAAAGAAGATAATTAAGCAATCTAAGTACGAAAGACGGACTATATATGTCTAATGGTATGGTGCTCAATAACTTCCCTTTAGGTCTATTTATAGTGTATTGAATGCCGCCATATTGGATGTCAGCTATACATGTAAACATGCAATATAAATTTAAATATATGATTATGTCTATAAATATATTTTTTAATGTGTTTCTTTCTTTAAATTGTAAAATAATTAGCAGCCATTAGATGAAGACAATGGACGGTGACCCAATGTCAAAAAATTCATATGGTCAAAGTTTTGGTGATTAGCCATTTTCTAATTATTGTCCCACCACAAAGCATTTTCGTTACAGGTAATGTATTATGCATCTTAATTCTTATCATAAACTTGCTTAATCAATGATTAATACATATAAAAAAAAAAAGCTAATTATCTTGTTCTAATCCCACACAAGTCATTATTTAACTTGTTTCGTGTTATTGTGAAAATTCTACAAAACCTTACATCTTTTTAAACTCATTTTCGTGTAAATATTCAGTGATAATGATTGAGTTAGTAGCTGACTGTAACGAGATATTGTCTTATTGTCATATGTTTCATGATGATATTTCATTTCTAGGCCCTTTAAAAGACAAAATACCCCATAGAGTACATGAAAGGAAGATAACCTTCGAGCAATCGGGACTTTATGTTTGGCTAGCACCCAATTTACCATCACCCAGCCTTGGTTTTTTTTTTTTTTTTTGATGAATATACTCAGCCTTGGTTATAATTAATAATAAGAATAACTCTGGTCGTGAGAAATTCAAAGTGAGCTGTAACTATTATCTAAAATGAACCCATCACCACAATCTCATCAAAACGTAAATAAAATTAAAAATAATTTTTTTGTAATGCACCCTAACTTTGACTTGAGATTCAAACATGTACCGACTAATTCATAGAGTTGACTCCAAAATAAATTTTTTAATTTTATTAAACCCTTTTGACTTTGTAACACATGACAGACTTTACTTGTGTATGATTAGAGATCAGATGGGATAAATAAATGCACACTTTCGTAGGCATTATTTGTGGGTTAAGGAAGTCGAACTGTATAATTTAGACAAAGTTATCATCAAATGTTACATTTAATTAGTGTCTTACTATAAATTAAGGAAATTATGTAATAATTATTTTTACATGATAATATAGTTAAACTTGCTAGATAATAAATGATCTGTAATTGAACAAGCTGTGTTGTTCGAATCGCGGGCTTCTGATTTTGATACTAATTGTTCCAATATTAGGGCACATTGTAGCTGGTACAGGTAATATTGATAGTTTGTACAACAACATGCGTATTAATGTCTAAATGGTGTGATAATCATTGAAATTATTGTAATAATCAGGGTATTTTATGACAACATCTGTGTGATTAATTCATGTTTACTTTTAATGATAGAAAACAGGAATAGGTTACGGTTACGGATGCTTCTGCTTTGCGATTGTGCTACACATATCGATTTTATGGTGAAAAGTTTGTGGTCCAAACCTGATTTGAGTAAATTCAGGGTTATTCAATTTTAATTATGAATTTATTTATTTTTTTATATTAATCTTAACACAATATAATTCAATTTTGAATTATATGTTTTCACTTTATGTTTTGATTTGGGATCCAAATTAATCTATTTGTATGCAAAAGAAAGAAGTATATTCATGCCTAAAGTTGGATACAACTGATTGTTGGGTCTTCACTTGAAATGAAGCGATACAGTTAGGATCGTTGGAGCTTTCGCAGTGAGGATACTCTGACACTTAGAGTCGTTGGAGCTTTCCTAATTCCCAGTGATGACATAATTTATGTATGTGATGCCAGGGTTAAATGACACGATTTGACTTCTCCACGTAAACTTATTGTTTGATCAAAGTTGAATGAGTCAGGTCAAATTGGATATCGATTCAGTATTGAAGTATTCGAGACTTTTTTTTTTTTTTTTTTTTATGTTACCGAGGGCAAATTAATTACTCGGGATTATTTTGCATGTCAAGTTTGATGAGGTGCACCTTCCATGCCATCTTGCACGATTTAGACCGAAATATTGTTTTTAGTACGTAAAGGTACATGGGCTGTCGGGTTTCATTTTATTATTATTGTTATTTTTATTATTTTATTTATTGTTGACTCATCTACTTTAATTTATTGAGGATTGATTGTGCAGTGTCATACGTTGGTGATTGTCATTAGCATCGTAATTAAGACAAAGAAAAAGAAAGATATACGCACATCATTACGCTCTTAAGCTTAAAGATGGCCAAGGAATTTACCATTAGTTAAATACACATGATTAAAATTAAACCAAGCAATAAAAATATGAAGTTTTAAATTTTAATTTATATATAATTATAAACAATGACAAATTTTGTACCTCCCTATCTCACCAGATACATATATGTTTGTGTAAGATTATAAATATAGAAATATAACTGTCACTTTCCTAACTTTCTCCATAAAATTAAATAAACAATGATGAGTCATGATAATTACTATTATTTTTTTTAATTTAAAAAAAAAAAAAAAGAATGATAATTTTTCTTGATGGCTTTCCACATCCATAAAATGATAAATTTTCTTGATGGCTTTCCACATCCATTACACTTTCTTGATGGCTTTCCACATCCATTAAACTTTGACTTTGAATGACTTTGGCAGAGGTATTTTGGTTGATATTCATGCATCTTTTCCTAAAAAATTTAATTTTCAAACTATAATTTTGCGGCTCGTAGACTAGCTAAATGGGCCGAATCGTTGTGTATTGCTAAAGTTCGTTGTGTGGATGACCCGCTACTTCTTTTTTTTGTGATGAAAGTTATCTGTTATCTCTTTTTGTACTCATATTCGCTCCTTAGCGGTTCAATGGAATATCTTAACCTTACCAAAAAAAAGATTCTCAAAATGAGCTTTCTTTTCATAATAGTATGTATGCAATTCTCATATTTATAAAATACTATTGGAGCAATATTTTTAAATATTTTTTTTTCTATCAAATGAATGTATTATGCAAATATAAAAGACGAAAAAAATATAATTATTCAATGAAAAATTTGTTATGCAGGAGGAATTGCAATTAAAGATAGTGCAACAATTACAATTTTCAACCAAAGATAGTGGCGTAGCAACTAGCGATTATAGTTCAAATAGTCAAGTGGTTTAGTTATGAATGGCAATATTGAAAAATAATATTGGTACCCAAATCGTCATTTTAGACATAAAAATGTCATTTCTTTTTATAATAATACTATATATAGAAATATAACCGTTGCTTTCTTAAGTTGCTTCTATAAATTCAAAATAAATAATGATGAGTCATGATAATTATTATCATTAATTATTGTTGTGAATTAAGTAAAGAATGAATATTTGCTTGATGGCTTTCCACATCGACAGAACTTGACTTGGAATGATTTAAAGAGGAAAAATTTGTTTAGTATTCATGCATCTTTCCCTGAAAAATTAATTTAATTCCCTTCCAATTAAAGAAGCCTTCACTTAATTATGAACACCCACATGTTGCTGACAAATAGTGTTGCTCTCAAGGCATTAATTTAATTTACAATTTTAGAAAAATATGGTCTAGGGTGCCTGTACACAGATTTGAATTTCAGTGTCCTATTTCTTTCATGAAAAATAAAATTTTCTATTACACAGGTACCCACGAAATAATATTTCGTAAAGTTGAATTTTTCATATATTAAAAAGTCAAATACGAATCACTAATTAGTGCCCACAATCTCTTCTTTGGTGATCACCGGAAGTAATGATTTAGTGGTTCCAAATTTACTATCAAAAGTCTTACGTTTCAAATTTGAATCCCCTATATGTATTTATTCACAAATATGCCAGTCGGGTACTCTTTGACCTGAATTGAGGGCCAATATCGGCTTTTATGAACTACGCTATGACATTGCTGGTGCTGCGTTGACAAAATCAGTGCTTGTGTTGATTGGTTCAAGTGTCTGATATAGTTGAGACTAAACACGAGAATTCGAATATGACATAATGAAAGGAGTATGAAGCTTGCTACTACTGTCTTCTACCAATTTTTTATTGGAAAAAAAAATCTCATGGTGGATTCACAGACTATAGAGTATTAATAGTAACTTCTGTTATTATTCATTTTAAAATATTTATGCATTGTTTACCTATTCGCCTAAAATAATATTTTCTGTTTGATTTACATGTGTTAAGCATAGAGATGAATTTAAACAATGTCAAATTTAAAAACCCTAACTACTTTGATTGAATCGAGGGATTTATTTATTTATTTATTTTGAAATTAGATATATTTAATCATCACATAAGTCCATAAACCCTTGCTTAATTAGTTAGGAGGAGGTTTCATGGCCATGATGTTATGAATTTAATTCCACTCCGTGTATATAAGCCTTTTTCTATTGAATAGTATTTTTTGTTTGATTTTATACTATGCAGTAGTTTAGATTTGTTAAAGGAATTTCTTTTTAATTTTCAAGCTTGGAATGTTATTTAATATATTGATGTGAGAATTGGATGTATTTATAGTCTTTATAAAAAAAAAATTTAAAAAAAATTATAGAATCAAATACATAAATAAACATCATCCAAAATCAATATTTAAGTTTAATTAATTAGTTCAATGATTTCAATTAATTAATTTTGGGAGATTTCTTTATTCTATTTTCGTAAATTTTGGGATTTCAAGAGACAGGATTCAAATCCCTAATTAGGTATTTGAGAGATAATCACACATGCGACTTAGATTTATGTGTCTTTTGTTCAATGATTGATTTCATCATTGTGTTTCGTTTTTTTTTGTTCTTATCGATCTAAATTCTAATCTTGCTGTAAATATATTATTAAATATCATGAATTGATAGAATATTAAATATTTTCCAAAAATCATATGCACAATTTAATATCATGAAATTCATACATGCATGAAGGTCGTCAATAATTGAAAATAAAATTGATATTAAATTAACCTTGTTCTTTTTAAAGCGTGACAAAGCATTGATAGCGTGGCTGATATTAAATAATGTAATTACATAAATAAAAATGTTTATTTTATTAATTTATTTATTATCTTTGCTTACGTATTTAGAAAAGCTGTTGCAAAGAAATCATTATGCGTCAACGAAATTATTGAATAAATATTATAAATAAAAAAAAGGAAACAATGACAATTAAGGATGTTAATGTCCATCCTAACTATTTTCTTTAATTATAATTGACCATTTGTCTTAATTTAGACCTAGAACTTTACTAAAAAAATTATGACAGCTACAATTGATTGTGAAAGGCCATAATGGACCTATTTTGGGACAAGAAATTCAACAACAAAATAGTTAATTTTCTCAAAAACAATTTTTTTTTTATCTTCCTTTCAATAATATTTCGAAGATAGGATATCAAGCTGATAAATCTATACTATATATAAAGTGTGAAAGTTAAAAGTAATTATTTTAATAATATGTTTTCATATGTCGTGTCTAAAATGTCCTTTAATATTTAATCCCTTTAATAACCAGCCCACGTCACAATAGGAAGTCATTAATTCACTAATTTACATGTTCATATAATTAAATTATGTGTGTATTTATATTAAACATATTAATCGTATTCTAATTATTAAATAATACCAATCAAATCTGCATTATATTTTATGCACATGTATTGAATTAGTATTAATAAATATTGCAAAAACTATTACAGCAATCACAATACAATAATTTTAGGTTGAATAGTAAACTTAGTTCAATAATACTGACGAAAAATCATAATAAATTTACAAAGAAATTAGACTTAATTAATTATCATTAAATTTTCTAATTATTACTAAAAGACATTTAGTAACTGTTTATGGAAACCAACAATAAATCTAGTTTAACTTGATTCGGACAGCTCAGGTTGGGATCCAACCTGTCGGCAAACTCATTGTTGTTACTGAACACAGCATGACAGAAGATTTTTCATCTATATTACCAACACATAAAATCAGGACAAACCAGCACATAATTTGTCCTTAAACAACATAAGATCAATCTACAAAGTTCTTGTTTCTGCCAAGAAAATTATTGTGTAATGATGGTAGGGATATATACATCACAAAGGGACCACAAATATATATAATCTTTTTGCTCGGATTGAACTAAAACCCAATTAAGATGTACTAAAAGCAGGATGATCGATCCGAACATTAAGATGTAAGAAAGATGCTTTGATATCCTTCACCTAATCAGATGAAGTATACATGATATTATTTGTATAAAATAATCACATTCTGTATCTACTCATACATTTCATGTACCACCCGCTCATCTCATCAAGTAAAACGATGTCCTAAGAATTCATTTTTGTACCACTATATTCATGAGTACAAGTTCTGAGATCTTGAGGACGTTAATATAAAACAATATCACCAGTTAGTGTTGCACTGTGATGGAGGGAAACCCTCAGGCCTCGAGGCTATAACAATCATAATTAATAAAGAATTCAGCCCTACGGCACGACTTGTGATACGTATTCAATCGAACACGTTTGGAAACAGCTCTCGGCGCTTCTGCTCAGACCCGAAATGTCCCAAATGTTTGTTGCAATTCTTGCTCCAATTGGACCATCTGTATCTATAAGCGACAACATCTCGATTCATGAGTCACTTTGTTCACAAATCATGACAACAGGATCGTACCATTTCATCATTACAAGCCTTACTTCATCATTGATGTTACAAGATATTAGGATGAACTTGTACCTTTAGCCGGATTCTATACATATAATTCTTGAGACTCCATAGGAGAGGACCAATACCGTAACAAAGATTCCACAGTTACCCTCCTTGTCGCGCTAAGCATTGAAATGAAAAACCGACATCCATCGATTTTGTATTCCTCAAGTGGATTTCTATGCCCAAAACTTCTCACATTCACCTATCGACATTACAAAAAAGAACAGTAAAAATCTAAAGAAATGTCGTTGTGTGGAAATAAATAGAAAATGTAGCCAGTCGAGCTTAGAGTATACCGCTGAGCTAAGTCTATTCATGTTCACAAGATGATCCCTCCAAAAGCAATCAAGAGTTTTCACAAGAACGGCCCTCTAAATGCATATATTACTTTGTCAGTCGAACAAACATATTTTTTGCGACCATGCACTGCTAAAAGAAAGATTAAACATTATATTAAGGGATAATTACCCCAACACCAATTGGGTTTGACCAAATCACAATAACACTCTTAAATCACAATGTTGTTAGTTCAACTCAAGGAAAACTTAACAAAATACAGTTGTGGTTTAGAAAAATTACAATATTACCTCCTCGGTTAGGGTAGTCATTGAAACTTCTCAATGCCCAAGGGTTATTACTGTAATTTGCTAGACCATAACCATCATTCTATTGAGGCTTTTGTCGGTTAAACTAACAACATTGTGTTATTGTAATTTCAGAACCACAAGGGTTAATGTAATTATGCCAAACCTCAAGGTGTGTTGAGGTACTTATCCCCATACTCATAAGTAGTTGAACTCTCCTTTAGAACCAAATTGAATAGTACCTCAATTTCCTTCACATAAGCACTGTCGTAACCCGATTCTTCAATAACATCAAGATACGAAGCTATCAAAAAATCTCCGAGGTACTTGCAAAGAAGATTAATAGGCGGTCTGAATTTCCCATCTCTTATAGAAGCCACAAAAGAAAGAAAAAGAAGAACAAAATTAGGAAAACAATAATCTCGAAGAAATTAAGAAACGTATGGTATATAAAAAACGCACTTCATTGAATCATCGGAACATATTGTTAGCCAGCGTTTCAATGACGAGCTCTTCATGCGAATGCCTCGAAAGGAATTTGGAGGTTTGGGCAAAGTCGGAAGATGAAAATCATCAATTTCCACGGAACTTAAGCCATAAACTTGAATTAATGATTGCAGCATATGTTCTTCCGTAACCCCTGCAAACGAGTCTAGAAATATTCCATCATTTAAGACTATGTATTCAATGGGAGAAGAAAACTAGCCAACAAATAAGACGCACCATTTAAAAATTTTCCGGAAATCCCAGTAAATTCCTTCAGAATCCTTCCCAAACTCCAGCTGCTTGGATGCTGTAACATTCACAATATTGCCTTTAGAAGGATCCAAAGAATAAAAACTATGGATAATTTCCATAATCCCCCCAAGATTTAGCCTAATTACAACAACTCTCCATGATTTGTGAATTTACAATTACCTCCCCTGCCGTTCTAAGTGACCAAAAACTTCACGGAGCCTATCTAAAATTTCAAGTAGACTTTGTGAATAGGGTGTCTACTTGTAATATCTCAATCAATATGTTCGACTTTTAGGCTTGTAACTTCTCAAACTATAAAGGGTACTTGGGTAATTAGGCCAAATCTCAGGGTTGTTGAGTAATCATTTCTAAAAATTATTGCTCGATGATACAAGAACATAGTATGAGGACGTATATTACCTTTGTCGGATCCACATTCTTGAAAATAATTTCATTCGTCACAGCTTGCATGTACCTAAAGACAATTTATTAGTATGTTGCACAAAATAAAAATGCTACCTTATTGTAATCAGACTGCTAGCTCGTATTTCTTTATTTTTTCCCGCTCGCTATCCTCATTCAAATAATGAAAACAAAACAAGCCAAAAATCTACTAGAGAGTATGTGCAAGTGAAAAATAACTCACTGGAAAATGTGCTGTGAACAACTGTCAGGATCGCCTGTCAATATTAATTGGCGAAGATCATAGACATGCTTTCTTTGCACCTGTTAGGCCAGTAAGAACTCACTGTAATGCTAAAACATAAAGATCTCAATTTGACAAGAAGATGAAACATCAGAGCAATGGTGTTATTTTGTTGAGTTTTATAGACAGTATCATAGTTGAATAATTACCTTTTTTTTATTTTTATTTATTTTGAGAAGTCCATTTCAAATTTAAAATAATATGCCTCCGTCGTTATTGAGAATTAAGTTAAACTTAGTTATCTACTGCTAACATAACAAGGAAACAGAATATTATAGAAGGTTAGAAGATACCTCTAAAACTTCATCGAACTCAACTAGACTCTTTCGTATGCCGAAGAAGTACTTTTCAGCATTAATTTGCAGGGACAAAAGCTGAAAGCCAATGGAAGAAAAAATGAGTATTCAAAACTGACACAAAAGTATATCGACACGAGAAAAGATTTTAGGAAGTCGAGCACAAGGATAAGCATTTGTATGACAACACTATATCATACCTGTTTAACAATCGCTTGACCCTCTATCGGGATATCCTCATCATTTGTGATTCTAGATATAAGTTTTACGGCCCACTCGGTGTCGAAATTGAATTTCTGAAACATCTCATCTTGCAAGCTGTTAAGATAAGTTCACTTGAATTACTAATGGAAGATTAATGATAACACAGCTGAAAAAATTTATAACATGGTGATGCAAGTCACTTAAACTGGCCTATTTAGTAGTTCAAGCAAGAAGTTCGAGTACATTGTATGTTTTAAGTATTCATGGCCATGATCACTAATCAGTAACTCGGAATTTCTCTAATTTTATGCATTGCATCACTCTGAAATAACGTGAAATTGGAATAAAATAAATAAATAAATAAATAAATAAATAAATAGATGTTATACCTCACCATAAACCGCGTTGATCCAGGATCGCCTTGTCTCCCTGCTCTGCCTCGAAGCTATCCAAGCAAATGATAGAAGAAATCCATGAACATCAAATAGCAAAATAAACGACAAAGAAAACCATATAAAAATTAAATGCAGAGAGAGAAGGGAGGATTTAATTTTTTATCTTTTATTTTTGTGGGGTTTTTTTGTTTTGGAAGGGTGG
>JACFYI010003651.1:1744688-1757178 GCA_014898755.1 Handroanthus guayacan
AAAAAGAAATGATGTCCAGAAGAACCTAGTTGAGTAATTAGGATCTGAGTAAAAATATTAATAAACATGTTCGTGCAGATTGATCGCAAATATGCCAATTACCTCGCCACTTATCAACAAAGGATTTCGTCCTTCGTCAATGAGGACAGAATCAACTTCATCAACTATTGCAAAATGGAAGGGCTTTGGCCTGTCTCATTATAAAATAATTTGCCAATGTAACTTTGAAATTAGCAAATCTAGCCACGCAGGTACAGAGACGGATGGCTTACCATCTCATCACAAGTTGTTCGCTGGTTGCAGCAAGGTTATCTCGCAGATAATCAAAACCAAGTTCCTGGGCCAAGAAAGAAGGAAAGAAGATGCAGGTTGAGATTACAATGCAAACTAGATAGTGGATGGCCCCAATAAATTTTCTCGGATAAAGTAGCAGTCTCTAATTTGTTAGCATACTGGATGGAGCATTTCAAAACTTACCGAATTATTGGTGTATGTGATGTCACATCTATAGTTCAATCTTCGCTCCTCAGGCTTCATCCCTCTCTGCAAACACAGAAACAACATAAGATAGCTATTATTTCGCAACAGCATCAGTTGTCAATATCAAAGAACAAAATGAAAGTCCTATTTTTCATCAATTTATATTCTAAATCTTAAAATGCATTCTTCTTTTTTCACCATCACTTAAAACATAGGATTTTAACCCATCTCTTAATAATACTCATCCCTAGAACTCGCCATGGATGGGGCTTTATAAACATCAATATTGTCCTTGAAATTTGACATACTTGAGATCCAAGTGATGGCATACAATACATACTTCTATGCAGGTATGCCTCAATATAAGATATATACCCATAAAACATTGCTGAGGTCTTTTTTCAGCTTCATCCCACTTATATCTCGTCATTTTGTGAAACTCTTTAGTCAAGAAACTGATTCTAAAGCAAACTGAATCCCCCAACATGTTAAAACAAAAGTATCAATTTGTAGAGCAAAGTTTCCATATGGGCTGTGTCCAGCCATAAGCTATGCACATACGAAGAGTAGGGCTTGCCAAAAATTACTTGGATAAGTCCAACCGAGAGACCTAGGAAACGATGCACACGACCCATCCATTCAGCATCCCGTTGAGCGAGGTAATCATTTACCGTAACCACTGGCACAGAGAGTGCAAGTTAAGAATTCTGGGATCAATAAAACACTAAACTGTCGCAAGCCCCATAACATGTCGCACAAGCTATCCTTAATGGACTCATGTAATCTTGTAGTCTAACACATAACATTTCAGCACTTCTACATTAGTAAGGACAAAAAAAACAGCATACCATGAACACCCTCCCCACTCAGAGCATTGAGATAAGCTGCTAAAGT
The DNA here is from genome assembly GCA_014898755.1 of Handroanthus guayacan. Classification (NCBI taxonomy): domain Eukaryota; kingdom Viridiplantae; phylum Streptophyta; class Magnoliopsida; order Lamiales; family Bignoniaceae; genus Handroanthus; species Handroanthus guayacan. Next base: position 1,746,063 of record JACFYI010003651.1, read on the forward strand.
GGACACTAAAGTTTTCCCTTCTCCAGTTTTCATCTCTGCAATCGACCCATCATGAAGCACAGCTCCACCAATTATCTGTAATAAGAAAATATAAGACAAGCTTGAAGCACCTTGGTTTCATATCAATTATCTTGCAGCCACTACCCGACAATCATTCTGTTTCTTAGAATTTATCAACTAAACTTTGAAATGAGTAAAGAATGCTATTATAGTGTTTATAAAGTAAACTATGCATAACCAGAAGATATATTCATGCATAACCAAAAGAATATATATAGTACCAGCAGCACACTACATCGACACTAAGAAAATTCTGGCTACTCTGAAATCAATATGATTAGCAACACTTTAAACACTAATAAGCTTCATACTGTTTCAGAATGGAAAAACATAAAAGGACCAGATTCTAGTTTTCCTGGTTATCCAAAAACCAAGATTGTCCTTGAAATTCACTCTTTCCTCTTACACTCTTTTATACACAAAGTACTATAATGTCTGGGCCGTTTATGCATAGAAAACCTGAACATCAAAGTGACGCATTCCAAGCTTCCTTTTTGCAGCTTCACGAACGACAGCAAAAGCCTCTACAAAAGAATGCATTATATTAAACTAAATTCCAAAAGCAAAAACCAGAACGAATCTACAGAGACCTGTAAACATATCAGCAAATAGCACTGAAACTTTTGATAGTGAGCCCACAAAAAAATTAGGCCTTTAACCAAACTTCAGCAGAAATAGATAAGATGATTACATACCAGCTTGAATATCAGCAAAAGTCGCGCCCTGATTCAACCGCTGGCGAAATTCCGCGGTCTTTGCGCTCAACTACCAGAACAAAAAGAAGAATAAGTATTGGAAAAATTAAAAATAATATTGAAATGAACAAACCTCCAAAGAAACAGAAAGCTAAGGCAGAACCTGTTCATCGGAGAGCTTCTGAATGTGAGGTTCCAGCGCATTTACAGAATTTACAAGTCTGTAATAATCTTTAACCACCCAGTAGTTCAAGCTGCTCAAGTCACTCCATGTTTTCTTCACGCCACCGATTTTTTCCTACAAAGATTAATACTTTCAATAAGAAAAGGCCCGTATATGTGCAAATTGTGTTCACATTTCCTAGTCCCATCATTTTTATCTTCAAAAGATTAAAGCTTGTAAAAGGAATCCTCAAAAGGATTATCTGAACAAAGTACACAAAGAATAAAATAGGGAGTAAAAGAGTTGTTGGGCATGTAAAATTCAAACCTTAAGAGATGAAGAGATGGGAGAGGCAGTGAACCGGCGGCGGCGGATTGAAACTGACGGAACAGAAAGGGTGAGTGGATGGAAGGAGGTAGTTTTGGTGCAAAGGAGAGTTGTACTTTTACGGTGGCGTAATTGCGGTGGCCAGAGGAGAAAGACGGAGGAGGTGGTGACGGTGGTCATCAGAGTTATACGTAGGTGGAGAGCCGCTGGGTTTTTCGAGCTAAGGCTTTAGTTCAAAAGTCCCGACTTTATAAACCGAGAAATGCCATGGCATGGTATTTTACAACAATTAGAATGGGGAAAGTTTTCAATTTTCGCTTAAATAAGCCATTTAATCATATTTCTTCTCTTACCTTTTCACTTCATCATATTTAGTCATCCACCATTTTAATTTCAATCAAAATGAATCATGTCGTCTTCTTTTCCGTTAAAAATTAACGAATAATTAAAATTCATTATACTTATTCACTCAATAATTTAGTCAAATGTTGAAAATATTTCTAAAAAGAAGATGGTAGGATCCAATTTAATTGAAATTAAAATATTGAGAGACCAATGTAATGAGGTGAAAAGGTAAAGAATGAAATATGATTAAGTGACTTAGCCGATGAAAAGTGAAAATTTTCCATTAAAATAAAATTTCTTTGTACATTTTTCTTATAATTAGGTGAGATATTTTAATTTAATTGGCACAATAAATTTAATAAAAACAAAATCTTGCATTCAATTTGACAGTCTGTTCAAAACGTACAATTTTTGCGTCGAGGGGTACCCCAATTCATATCATATCCATGAAAACTCTTGGTTACATTACTTGATATTGTTACTTTTATTTTTTTACAAGTAAATAAGATTATAATTATAAGACGAAATGGGAAATAACAAAATCCTAAAGTTGAACATCAAGATTCATTGACCATGTTCAATCAATGTTCAGTTTTCCTTTCTCACTACAGTATCATTGTTAATGCCCAAGAAAAAATTACGATGCGCGGGGCATATATTGTGTCAGGAATATGATGAAAAATTTAGTAACGTTAGACCTTCTTAACTGCTAATCAGAAGTTAACAAAATCAACCACGTATAATATAAAAACAATACTCGTATAAATATCCCACATAATATAGCTTTGCAGGTATCGACCATCTAATTTTCTATTTTCTCTCTAAATTTTAGAGATTAGAGGTACACGGCTAACTTTAAAAAAAGAAGACTGGATTATATTTCACAGTGCAATTCTCCCACAAAATCCTCAATGAAGAATTTCACATTGCATCAGAAGACAACATTTTCAACACCTATTCTGCAGCATCAATGACCAAACATCCTTGACCATGGTAAGGAATCATCATCTGCAATCTGCATCAAATGCTCAGGTTTCAAGCCCTCCTAATACCAATAGCTCTCACATTCATGCTTACTGAATAACTTGAGAGAAGCAGCTGAGTGGAGAATTCTACAACTGCAGCTGCATGTTGTTGCCTCATTCAGTCGGCATCGCCAAGACCATCGCTCCCGTCTCCTCTCTTGGATATGGGAGCATAATTAGAATTGGGCTTTTTCTTTTGTGAAGCGATTTCAGCATTTTTACGTAAGACTGCCCCTGGTGATGGGTATGGTCGCTGTTGAAATAGAGGACCCTGGAATTTGAAGTTTCCAAACACGAAACAATGTTAAACGAAAAGGATCCTGCTCAATGAACTTGCTATTAGAAACATATTTAACCAACAACAGGATGAATAAAAGAAGAGCATACTGTCAAGTGTAAAAGCAATGGGTGAACCGGAAACAATCAAACAAATGTTCTTGTTTTTTGCATTGTATATTAACAATCATTAGTCCAAAGCTTAATCCATGTTCATTAAAATTCAAATGTTCTTACTGGAATCTCATAAATGGCGAGCAACTAAATAGTTACTAGTAAAGTGATTAACAGTTCTTTTATCCTCTAGTCAGATGCAATCTCTGACAAGCAACAAGTTCTATGAAATGAAAATTTGAACCAAGCATCAAACCTCCCAAAGAAGAAGAAGTCACAAGTTAAGGTATAGCCACGGCAGCCTCTAATTATCTTTCTATCCCTCAGAAGATTAGAAGGTGAAGGGGTACAAAAAACACATTAGGATTCCATGTTTTTCTCATTTTTCCATTTATCTTCCTTACTTATTTCCTTGTAGATCCTCTAAAGGAAATTCTTCATGCAAAATAATGGTAAAAACATACCGTCGCAGTGGTATCTGCTGCTCTCGGTTGTACTCCTTTAAGGCCTACAACCCTGTAAAATTAGCATCGAATTAACTTGGCAGAGTAAGGATATGGCTAATTCTACTGAGAAACCATTTTGATCCAAGGCTCCAAGCATTTTCAATCACACTACAAGTACCAAAATCATTATTATGTCGCACTGCTTGATGTGAGACAAGTAACATACCAACCACCACGAGGAGCATCTGAATAGGAACTTGGATCCATGGGGTCCAATTCATCATCCTCACTGTATGCACGCTTCTTATTGTCCTTTTTATAGCCTCTCCCAAGCGGGGGTTTCATATCAGACCTGTAAACCACCACCCAACAAATTAGAACAACTCCAAACAACAGAAATGTATGTACTGTTTGTCTTCCAGCTGTTCCCATATCTGTTTTTACCACCATTAGTTCTACTTGATGGTCCCTTTCAAGATAAAATGCCACCATTTATCTTATTGCCTGATCCCAGTGACTTCTTTTTCCCTCAAAAAAGAGAATTTTTATGCTTGAATTCATAACAGAACAGCTCTAACATAACATGCAACCGATTTCCAAATAGATGACATCAAGCCTGCACTAGTGGATCTATTAAAAGGAGGAAATATCACCTTTGTTTGGAAGGCCTCTTGTCTGAGTCTCCTTGATTTCTAGCAGCAGCAGTGGCATGCTTTTGGTTCTCTGCAGAGACTGATAAGTATTGGCTTTGTGAAAGATTGTGAAGTCTGCATGGAGCAACATTAAACATCTCATAAATTTAGTTTCAGTATACACAGAACAGCAATGTAATAAGCAAACAATTTAATCTCTGAAGGTACATGTATAAGTTTAACAAAACGCCTAATCAATATAAATCACAGAATAACTTAGGAGATGCAGATTTAGATAGGAAATGAATAAACAAACCGGGTGCAGTGATTGCAATAGCCCCAAGACTGTACAAGACCCAGTCCCCACCCACCACATCCCATGCATCTTGGAAAAGTGGATGGTTGATCTCCCAGATTCCCAGCCATCGTATCGTGGGAGACCACTCTGTCATAATGCTGTGGGGTGACCTGCGGTTGGGCACCTGGATGCTCCCACTGTGACACATTAGTCCTCCGGTTGTAATAATACTTTTGACCTGAGATTACAATAATTGAGAACAAATTAATCTTTCCTTAGAGGCAATGCTTTTGACGCAAGTGGGCATATAATTGAAGAAAATTGTTATCCCTGAAATTTTTATAATAAGGAGGTCACACGCCCGCCTTCCACATATTATATCAGAGACCACCTTTCTGTTAAGCTACATAATCATAAAGCAAAACTAAGTAAAAATATATGGCCCAGAAAATAGAAGAATTCACATGGAAATATTACGGAAAAGCACCATAACATTCGAACAAAAGACTGACAAAGGAGATTGTTAAGATATGTTGCCAGAAGAATTCATTTTCAGAGGAGAGCTAACGGCTTAGAAATTCAATTAAGCACACAAAATCACCAATCACTTGCAAACTCCTAACAGAAGTAGAGTATTTTTTGTACCAGATATTGATATTCATATGCGAAGGAGAAATAACAAAGAAATTCCTTGGGACAGAAAATTATACTAATCCAAGTAACTGGGAGTAACGCAATACTGAAACAGCCGTAACAGCAGTTAAAACCCTTCTCATCATCACAAATACAATAAACATCTTATCATTAAAAAGTTAGGCATAAAGGGTATACCTGTGGTTTCATCAAATGCCTCTATCCAATCTTCTGGAAGAGGTGGTGTCGCAGAGACAGAGTCAATACCCGCATCTGTTGGTCTTTCCCACTGACTTCTCCCTGAACTCTCATTAAAATAAAACACAGCACCACTTTGGGGGTCCCTTGTTTCAATCTACACATTTGATTTGGTGGGGCAAAAGATGGATGAGTGATGAAATAATAGCATGAAAGACAAGGTAAATTATGTTAACAAGACTGGAATAATTGAACTACAGTGTTACTCCCAAGTGCCACAATAGTATGAATAATGAATCATAACCATAGCAAGCCATAGAGTCCAGAAAGTAGATCCTTTCTGTGTTCTGGTTAAAGTAGACTGAGAAATAAAGAGCATTTGAGATTGCATGAAATGGCCTCCCAAGAAATTAAATCTTGCTCTCTGAATTGTATACATGAGATTACCTCAATATGCTATTAAACAGAATATACATATTCCCATCAGATGAGTCTTAAGTCCTTAAACTACCCATAAATTCAAGAGAGACATTATAATAAATTTATTAAACCTTTGCCCACAAAGCTAACACATATTCCAAATCCAATACATATTCCCATCCGATGAATCTTAAGTCCTTAAACTACCCTAAATTCAAGAGAGACATTATAGTAAATTTATAAAACCTTTGCCCACAAAGCTAACATGTATTCCAAATCCAATACAATAAATTCATGTAAAATTTCTGTAAAATTTGTTTCACAAGGATAGCAACTCATACTCACCCAACCTGGGGGCAGACTCCCAGGTGTCATGAATTGAGGTGCCTGTGTCTCTGATCTCTACAGTCCAAAGTTCCATTCACAAGTTATGATATGGTCAAAGAGATATCATTTAGAAAAAGGTTACAAATGAGACTTTAAATATAAAAGAAAAGGTAATGAAAGAAAAAAAGAGCACCCCAACTAGGATTTACTTGCCAAACAACATTTCCTAGGCAAACTAAACTACAAGAGGTAGACTTAAAAAGACACAATAAAGAACAATCAACTTACAGTTTCTAACACAGAGGAATTCTCTGCATTTTGATCATCTTTCAGGATACCTCTCGCTTTCAACTTTTGCTTGAGATATTCAGGTAAGTCTTTAGCCATTGACTTCTGTCCAGTCTCACCATTGAGCTCTGTATTATTCTGGCTCGTTTTCTGGCCATCAAGATTGTTTCTTTCTGTAGATGCAGGAGAAGCCATGTCAAACAATTCCACTGGAAGTAATCTAAAGACAGGAAATGCCATTACCATAGGTTTTAGTATTGTTTACTGAAGCACCATAAGCCCCACCACCAGGTACGCCGTATCCATTTCCAATTTCCAAATTGCCTGTCAAAGATGCAGTATGACGTATTAATTTGCAAGCCTAATGAGAAGAAACTGAAAGATTTCATACTGTTAATCATATTTGTCCTCTCCATTCACCGGGAAAATATGTAATGATTGATAACCATACACATCTTTCCAACTTGTAATTCCTCAAAAAACTATTATGGAACCTAATAAACCAAAATGGTATATGTGGTTATGTGTTGCTTATTTAGAAAAGTACTAGCATATCAAATGCTCATGCAGACATGAACCAGAGCATCTCAACAGTTCTGATAATGAATGACAAAGGCACCCAAATGCAGGACCTTTAAAAATTCTACGGTAACTTCTAACAATACACCCAAAAAAGAAAGAACATGAAGAATATAGAAAATAGTTAAGACAGTAATCCAACCTTCCTCCATAATGTTAGGCTTGCCACGTTTTGCCGCCATCTCTGCTCGATGCAATGTGGTCATTTTCAGTAGATGCTCCTATCAAATTAAAAAGCATTGAACCAACATATTATGGTAAAGTATTTATTAAATAATGGGAAGATAGCAAAAAATGAAGAATACAAGAAAGATATTATCAAAGATAGAGATCAAAACACCTTAAGAGCATTTGGGTCGTGGCGTCCAGACAAAATGTCTTTACTGCCCTCAGAAGGTCCAGTTGCTGTGTTTGAGTCTCTGAGTTCACACACATAAATACGTATAAAAACATAGGTGTATCTCCACCAATACATACTTAGAGCTCAGATCATTTATGAAAGATTTCAGCACAAACCTCCTGCTCTGTATAACCATTTGGGTGGCAATTTCTTGATCATGCAGCACCGCATTCTGAGCAGCAGCTTCAATATCATTACTTACATGGGAACCATTAGACTTCTCACTAGGCCGTGTAACTCCAAATTCAGAAACTTCTGCGCCCTGATTGGTCTGAGACGTGGAGTGATACTCCGGATTAAAAGTTCCCGAGGCAGAAGAAGTTACTGCATTCGTGAAGCCAACAGGAAAAAGGCTGCTTCCAGAACCGGAGGATGCGTTATCAGAAGATGAGACTGGTAATGAACTTGGCCGGGATTCCGTTCCCGGAGGAAGCGGCTCATCAGACTGATCACCCATAAGCTGAAAAACCAATTAATCCAGCATCATCAAGAGATACTGAATTAACTAATGTCAAAAACAAATATGCCCCAGAAAATTCACTTCGCGATTCTCTAACAAAAAGTTTGCTCCAAAGAATTTGCTTCAAACCCCCAGAAATCTAAGGGGGGCGGAATTTGTTCAATAAACTTGAACTCTAATTAGCTCAAAAATGTAAATATACACATTCATGCTCATGCATAAACACGAAACATAAGAAGGTATGCAACTATGTGTATCAATAAAATTTAAATTAAGACCCCAAAATCAACATACCCTAGATGAAGAGGAATTTTGTAGCTGGCAATTGAAGCTAGACCGATTATTTGAAATTCTCGGATATAAAAATGCCCGGTTTATGTACAGCAGTTGAAGCGGAGTGTACAAGATTTTGTCTGAGTACTCATCTAAGGGCTTGTCTGGCGGCACCACTGCTCTGATTAAGCCTTTTTCCGGCCCATCATTAAAGCTCATTAGCCCATATTGAAAAGCCCACTATTACACGACATCGAGTTGTAGTTTTGGACAGCCCACCATATATGCTTTTCAAAAGAATTAAAAGTATTTCAATAATTAATATATTATGATTATGTAAAATTTGATTTTTACTGGAATTAATTTTAGGTGAAACAGCAAATTTTATCAATCCATTCCCACTGTTTGCGTCTCTATTTATAAATAGGATGCAATAAATCGAGCCAGTCTACAAATTCAAGTCCATGGTTTTATCAATCCATTTCCGTTGTTTGCGTCTCCATTCTTAAATGGGATGCAAATAAATCGAGTCACTTTGCCAATTTGAGTCCATGATTTTTTAGGAAACTAGCTGTAAACGTCTTTCTTAAAAACAATAAAAGAAAAGAACTAAATTATCAACAGCGTGACAAAAAGAGCATGAGGTATACAAACTAACCAAACCACTCAATAACCTTACAAACTAGCCTTGGAAGGTTTCAAACTTGAATATGAAGATAATTATATATAGATATATATATATATAAGAAGAAGAAAGAAAGAGAGAAAAATGATATTTTTGCATTTTAAAAAATATTTATATATAATATTAAAAATCAAAACACCAATAGCTTTTCAAATTCTTGCCTATCGCTTGAATACAATATAAATCAAAAGGATTGAGTCAAGCTTAAACAAAGACTTAAACACAGATCCGAACCAAACAAACTGAATCAAATTTAAACAAGGTTTAGCAGCTCATTTTTCTCAATTTGTCAAGTTCATTTGTCAAGCTCAGGCTCGATTCATTTGATTCAAACTTGAGCACGAAAAATTATTTAGAATTTTGCTCTCACTCTTTAACATCCTTTGTATGTAAATGTGCTCTTTTTCAGAAATAATAGGCTAAACTATTAATCCAATGATTATATACAATAAGAAAAATAAGCTGAATTTCCAAACCAAAAAATAAATAAAATAAAATAAAATGATGGGAGGCCAGGAGCTCTTCAACTAACCTACTCCTAGTATAAAAACTCCGTATGTCCGCTATAAAATGTACCCAACTTATAATCTACAAAGAAAATTCAGAAGAAAGACTTATTCTATTCAAAACGGTTGCATCCTCATTGAGCTATTATTTTAACTCAAACTCACAGCCTGGAGGCACAGGTGGCTGAAGGCTTGATTCAGTGAGAGGAACAGGCACATGCTTATGGTGTTTGGGCATCCGCTCAAAGAGGAATTCAGCATCAGCAACATCTGCGTTTGGCTTTCGTTTCACTTTCTTTTTTGGCAATTCATTTGATGGCATCCCATTAATCGGTTTGCTGCTGGAGCCCTGCATTTTTTCTTGCTTCAGCTTGTGCATGAGAGAGCCATTGGCAACACAAGGAGCACTGAGAGCAAGTGCAAGACTGGGAACTGGCTTGCTTGTCAAAGTAGAACCATAGTTACGAGAATCTGGCAACAATTTCTCATGACTTTGTGATGTTTGAAGGACGTTACTGGCAACATCTGCTTTTGGGGTCGAGACCTTTTTCTTATTGATTTTCTCTCGATCCTGCGCAACGAAAGAATGAAGGGAGAGAGTGGTGAGGTAAGAAAAAGAAAATGTGCTATGAGATTCCGTAAAGAAAGTAGCAGAAAGGAAAACAAATAAACTGAAGGGAAAGTTCAGTCGGATTTGTCATTCTGAAGTTATAGAGAACACTGTAGAAGAAATAACTATCAATGAGCCAATCAATCAAAAGGGAAGACTGCCCTTAAAAACTATGCAACTTTCACGTAATAGGGACAACTTGTCATCATCCAACTACATATGCGTATGCTGCATGCCCTTGGTTATGGCTTTAAAATGCATAGCATTAAGCAAAAAACCTTCTAATTTAATCTGGCAAAATAAGAATCACGTTATTGCTTGAAAATGCGTAGTCTAAGCAAAAGCCTTCATCTGCCAAAACAAGGAAACCACAGAAAATGCATAAATAGAAGACATCAATACCTTCCTGAGGCTGCACAGCCCCCTCCTGTCTTTTGCTCTATATATAGCACGTTTAATTCCATCAATATCCATGAATCCAGTTGGCCACAATACCACAAGCTGCTTAAAAAAAAGACACAATTGATTCAATTTACTAAGTCTCCCTTACAATGGGAATAGAATGATTATTGATTCACCCAGGCTAATATTAATTCACCAAACAACTGAAGGGGTGTGTGAGAAAAGAGGAGGGGAAACACCAAGAAAATTGAAACCATCCAAGTGCAAACGGTCTAGCAACGCCGCACGTGACAAACATAAAAATGGTGGTTCATGCACCTTTTTTGTAGTTTATAATGAATTAATTACAGAAAAGCAAGCAACAATCACTATGACTGAAATCGACAGTTCTCCAGTTCATGTACGATGGTATCTTTTCCATGCTGACTAGTAGCATTATAAACTGCTAAAAGATCTGCAACAAGTAGGTGAAAAATAAAGACCACTAACTTCCCAGTTTTCCTGGAAACAACATGTTCCAACTCCATGCCTATGCTTGGGTTAGCATCCTCATACAACCCAGGCACAAATGTTGGGTCATGCACTTCACTTGCTCAAACTTAAAGAAAATAATGATCAAAGGTAGCACATGCAGATCTGCAGGGGCACATACTCACAGTTTTCTTGCGCAAATTAATGCCTATAAATTTCCCTCAAGAACAGAAACATTATTAACTATATTTAGAAGATCTTCTGCATAAATCTCACCGTAAATAATTGACTTCGTATGAGACCTATTTTAGTGAAAACAGTTACATTGATCACATATAACTACCTCTTCATACAGCCTTCTGACTGGAGGACCTGAATCTTCTTCTAGTCTCTGGAATGAAAACCAAAAAGTCAACTTAAGAAAATCAATACGTCTAAAGTCTTTTTCTTTCTTTTTATTATTATTATTATTATTATTTTTTG
>JACFYI010003651.1:1781428-1798617 GCA_014898755.1 Handroanthus guayacan
TTTACCCTAAAAGTGAGTATTGTGTGAAGGCCTTGACCCTTTGTACTTTGAAATTGAGGAATAAAAGATAAGGTTGGGAGTTATCCCGTAATTCATTGTGCCTAATTACATATCGTACGTGTGTGCTTTATTTATGTGCGAACTTCTCTCAAACTCTAAAAAATTCTAAGTACCCGTCGGGTGGTCTTGCGAAGGCTGACTAATCGTTGGGACAACTAGACTGCACAGTGGACAAGTTTTAGACTAAAAATTTGTCTAAGCACAAACTTCCTGTGACAGTAGGGGTGAGCAACGGTTAGTTTGATAAATTTACGGACCGAAATATTCGGTTAATTAACCAAAATTTTTGTAAAAATTTTAATCGTTTATTGCACCAAAATTTTTAGTTAACCAAAAAATTTTTGTTTGGTTCAGTTAATTTACCAATTAACCGAATTTGAGAAATTAACAAAAGGAAAAGGAGAGAAAAGGCTGAAAATGTTTGTTCCAAGACCTGTTGTTGTTAAAAGTCTGAAACATGCATAAATTTCCGAAACATGCATCTTCTATTGAAGAATGAAAGCTACCAAGTATCTCAAAACTAAATGCAGTAAACATTGGATACAATCCAATACACAAATGGAATCTGAAAACTAAATGCAAGCAGTAAACATCTTAAATCTAAATGACTAAATCCAAAGAAATCTGAAAACTAAATGCAACTAGTAAACATTGCTGTAAACATTTGAAATCTAATTGTCTTTCTTCAGTTAAACAAGTTTCAGATCTATAGTTCCTTCTTCTAGTTTTTAAGTTGCACACTTTTATATTTATTATAAAATGTAAATTTTAATTAAAATACATATATATATATAATCGGTTAATTCGGTTAAAAATCGAATTTTGCAAAAAATTAGTCGAACCGACCATTGAACCAAAATTTTAAAAGTTGTTAACCGTTTACCGAACCAAATTTTATTGGATAAAACGGTCGGTTAATTCGGTTTGGTTTCGGTCGGTTAATGGATAATTTTGCTCACCTATTGGTGTCAGCCACTCTATGGGATTTTTCAATTTTTCTCCATCTTTTGAATTTGTATTTGGAGTGGGTGGTGGGTCAGATTGATGCACATTAAATGGTAAAATAATGCCAAATCCCAAATGCTTATATTGTGTCTAATGTCTTTTTAATTTCATGATTCCATGGTTATAACATCTTCTTAGAGAATTTTTGAAAGTTAGGATCCCAATTCTATCACAAAAATATTGCAATCGATCTAAATAGGTCTTAATTTCATAACTTCTAAACTCTTTAGATTCTATCGTGGATCAATAAAAGATGAGATGATAAGAGTATATGCATTTCAAATATCAAGTTATTGAGACGAATAGCATTTTAATCATCATGTCATCTACAACATCTGTTGCATGATTTGGCCTTTGTTGATGTTAATATGAATGACATTCTATCTTTAAATGATTCTTAGAAATATATGAAAATTAGAGCATGAAAATCGAAATGTACACATAACAATCGTTCGAAATGAGTCTTAATTCTATGGCTTATGAACGTTCGCAATGTTCAATATGAAAGGATATGATATTTAGTACAAGATGAGATGTCAGAATCTGATCAATCTAAAATTTGCGTAGATCTCAATTATATGTATTTGCATGATTTGACCCTTGTGGATGATATAAAGAACCACTATTCCATGACTAGGATGATTAATAATGCATATTATTTCATTGCAAGGATTGGACATAAAGCTTTCCAAGTTCTTGTCTCCTTTTCTCCATAATTAGCGTGTTGGGGAAAGCAACACTTTTGATGGTGCTTGTGAAGGTACAAGGTGATATGCACCTCACATCCATCAATGATCGATGGTAATCAAAGTATTTCACATCACTTATAGCTTAAAATCTCTTGATTATTCTAACAGCAAACTACATTTGGCTTCCTTACAATCTAACAACCAAACCATAATTTTTCCCCCCTTTTTTATTCTTTAATATTCTTTTTCTTTCTCTTTCAAAAAAATAAAAATAAAAAATCTTTTTCTTTCATTCTTTCTCAAAACGTTAACATTGGTTCTAAATTGCTATTTCTTCTAGTGAAAAAATTCGAGACTCAATACCAATTCTGAAATCAAAGAAAGGCTAGGGCCGTCGGAGCCCAATGAAAATCTATCGACACTCGATACAGTCAAGATCCCCCACAAAAAAAAAGAAGGGACTCCCTATGGTAATAAGATCAAAATGTTATAGTAAATATAAAGTGTGTATCTAATAGTATGATGATTTTACACATTATAAGGTATTCATGATGGTGTATCATTAAAATACGATGAATTTGCTAGTTCTTTGTCCGAATTATAGTCTGAACTCGACTAAAAGGACACAGCTTCCCCATAGACCAAACCATTTTAATCGTATATTGGTAAATACAAAATCCTCGATTCTTTATTCCCTTTAGTTCGTTGATGTAAATATGGTACGACTCTTGATAATGATCTAGTTAACACACTCAGAAAGGGATGAAATTTACAATGGAAATAAAAGGGATTCTTGATTTACATATGCATGAATCCCTTCGCCTTTTGTGAAACAGTGAGATCATACAGCCCTTTTAGGCTTCCTATGAACATGAACAAAATGCAAATTTCCAACCCCTTTTTCTTCTATTTCACATCCACGGAATTCTTGATATATCTGAACTAATAATCAATAACTAGTCTTAAAAGGCTTGTAAACCTTGAGATCAGAAACAATTCCAGCAAAAGAACCAGCAGCACCAGCAATTGATATTATCAAACAAGCAGCACTTAGAATTTGGAAACCAATCCATCTTGTGCTCCATTTGGTAACCTTCATCTGCTTTATGTACATCTCCACAGGGAAATAAACCGTTAAGGGCCAAAATGAAAATGCGCCTAAGAGCCCAACAACATCATCAAAGAATGGCAGGATCATGGCAAGAACAGTTGTAGTGATCACAAAAATCGTTCGCCAAACAAGCCTGAAGAGGCTGAGCTTATAAGGGTTAAAGCCCGGTATTGGGATTGGGATTGTGATTTCTTTGGTGATGAATTTGCTGTCGGGAAACCATTTCAGTGCTATTTTTTCAACGAAGGCAAAAAGGGGTTGGCAATAAACTTGGTATGCACCTATAAGGTGGACTACAATGGCAATGTTGGCTATGTCAACAAGCCAGAAAGGGTTGTAGAAGCCGAATCCGGTGAGAAGGTTTCCAGGGGCTTTGTCTCCAAACGCGGCATATCCAAAGCAGCCACATGACATGTAGAACACTGTTGTTACTACTACACTTAGAAGGCTGGCTTTCTTCATTGTTTTGTATTCTGATGGTGGGGATTTGAGAGTATCCTGTCATTTAAGTAACATAAAAATGAAAATTAGTTTAAATCAACATAAGAAAGGAAATAAGATAAGAATGTAAGATTGGTACTTGATATGGGCTAAATATGTCACTTGACCTAAAAACTTTTAATAAAATACCCAAATACTTCAATGAATTCGTGATCCTGCGTTTCGTGGGTTGGGTTGGCTTGGAATCCGACTCGACCAGGATGACCCTACCATTTTGCACCATTAGATGGGTCGATATGCATGAACACAAGAGAGCCCCACAATATAAATGCCCCAAATTCAGGTGAGACAAATGCGTGATTTTACAAGATTCTCTAGTTTTTTATACGAGCTGATCTTTTATGTCCGACGTACACTCTTCTACCACAACCCCACTGACTTAATTATTGGAGTGTTTTCTCTGGGTACCACTAGCGAGCTAAAACGTGTACTTTGATTTCAGGCCAAGACATGGATCTACTTGCTAACATACGACCCGGCGTCCACAAGCATAAACAGACTGATCCGACTACCCTTAGATAAGTCATGGGTTTTGTTTTAGCCACAAAAAGAACTAGAATTATACCTGAATTTCAATAAGAATGATGGAGTAAGAATAGGCAAAAGATATGTCTCCAAGAGCTTGGAAGCTTCTCCAAATCTTTTGTGTTTCAGTGACAGCACCAACACTTATTCCAGTTAAACTTCCCTTGATTTTCCCATTTTCTGTAAACATAAAGTCCCATTTAAAACATTTCAGAATCAAGAAACAAAAACAACTTAGGAAATCCAAAACAAAAGGGATTTCCTTTTCTACCTGCAACTTTTCCAATCCCAAGTCCTAAACCGATTGTAGCGTAAGTAAAAGACATAATTGCAGCAACAATAGAAAGCCACCAAATCTGATCAAAATCTGGAATTTGTGACAAAATTATTTCCGCAACACCAAATGCAATCATGTAAGGATTGCTTGAAACTCTACAAGGACTGTCATCTCCTTTTGAGTGGAAACAATCAGACCTCTCAACTGCCCTGTTTCCATAAATCTTCAGACATCAGCATATCAAACATCATTAAACTATAACAAAAACATAGGTTGTCTCAAAATCCATACTCACACCATGCTTATAGATGATGCGATAGTGTAACCAATAGCAACTCCAAAAAGATTCAAATACTGAATAGCCCCACAAATTTTAACCTGAACCTCACCTGAAATTCAAGAAAATTATACTCAAAGAAAGCCCAGAAAAGGATATAAAGAACCCATGTCTTAAAGTTTAGAAATTTACCTAAATTTGCTCGAACAGCATCCATGTAAGTGTTGTTTCTCTTGCCGGAATCCGGGTCTCCGGACCGGTAACATGCTGCTAGAAGGGTAGTAGCGTAATATGTCACAAATGAAAACAAGAACATCACAGATGGGCCAGCAATCCAACCCAATTGGGCTGTGGCCCATGCCAAGGAGAGAACTCCAGCACCAATCACAGCTGTTATTATATGAGCACTCGCTGTCCATACAGTTCCTACCAAGAAAATACAGTAAAAAAAAATCAAGAAAATTGAAAAGATAAAATAAAATGAAATAAAAAACAGAAATTTGAAGCTGAAGAAGAAGGAGAAGTAAAGTACCAGTTCTTTTGACGCGAATATCGTCATCGAAACACTTGGAGCTATCCTCAGGAGGAACATTTACAGAGACATCGAAAACTTGGTTAGGGTGTTGTCTCGAGCCTGAGGGTTCGCTCATGTTGATGTTTTCGTAATAATTTACCAATTAAAAATCTAAAAATCAGATGGGATTTAGACTTTTAGTGTAACTGAGATGAGAAAGTTATGCGAAAAGAGTAATCTTTCCCTTCAGAAATTCAGTGCATGGAACTAGTTGAGTACCCAGACAAATTTGTTACGGTTTTTTGGGTGTTCTGCAAGAACCCAAAGTGATTTTCATATATTATGTCTGGATAAAGTTGAATAATCAATAACTGAAGTGGGCTTTCTAGAAATTAGGCTGCCGATGATTGTGTCTGCTAAGGATAAGCGGGTATAAATAGGAGAAAAATATGGCTTGGAAATGGTTAGGAATAAGGCGGCACATGACAAAATGAACACAAGTGAAACACGGTCTCTCGAGTCTGAACGGGTTGGACTAACCATCATTGTGGCGTCGACATCCCCACCGCCCAAAGGGCCCCCTAAAAAAATACAATTCGAGGATAAAGGAGTCGAGCTGGTTTGCGAATTTCTCGAGATTATCTTTTATCAAATATAATCTACATGAATACGTGATGCTTTTTTTTTTGTTTTTTTGAGAGGAGAATACGTGATGCTTATAGATGGAGGAAAGTTGAAAATTTTAATTGGATAAAATTACATTTCATGAACGTAAGCTAGTTTTACTTAATATTCTTTGAGTTGGGTTCTAATTGTTTGTTTTTAGCTAAGTTTGTGACTCGAGCTTCATTAGTCAAGAGTGAATGAATCATTGCTTTGAGCTAATTTTGAAATGCCTATGCGTAACGAGTCATGAGCACCTAGTTAATAAATTTGGAGTACGAGCTCGATTTTTTTCCCCCAAACTCGAAATAACTCAGCTCCACTACAACTTTAGTAAGGATTATAGATATGCCGACCTAATTTATAATGATATTTAATATAATCTCATATGGCGAATCCTAGTATCTTTTTAGGATAAATTCTCAATTAAAGACGTGCTGTTACTACTTTATTGAATTTATATATTTGGGATGAATACAAATCAACGTGAATTTTGACATGTAAAATATCACCCTCCCACCTGCCACCCGCCACCTACCATGCAGGCTTCCATAGTTACTTGTAATGGAAAATGGTCAAAATCAAAAACATGGTCGAAGGCAATCACAATAATTTAAATACCTGTCACATTTATGGTTATTTTTATTTTTTTTCAGAACTTAAAAAATAATTTTGCGTCACATTCATAGCAAATATGCATGCATTTTACGTTTTACAGACAAAGACAGTCCAAAAACAAAGGATGGAAGAAAGGTCCATTAATGCTAGGATTTCTGAGAAAGTTCCTTTCCCACTAACTCCTAAAGTGGGGGAAACCAACAAAAGTTAATGTAAGATTCACGTAACTTGATTTTCTGATAGTGATAGAAGTAAAAATGTTAAAAAATAAAAAAGTAAAAAGATTAATATTTAATTGCAAAAGAGAGTTTTCCCTTTTTTTATTAGGACAAAAATCATCCTTGAAATTTGATGTAATTATAAAAATCAACTCTGAGGTTTGACAAATTAAATATAATATTTAATAGCAAAACAGTGTTTAATAATTGAATACATTACCATAGCCGTGGTTGGTTTGGAATGGGCCTTGAAAAGTAGCAGTACGTATCTATAATATTAAAAAAATAAATATATAAATAAAATAAAAAATGAAAAATTCTCCAATATTATTGTATACTCACTTTAATATTCTGTTTAATTTTTTCAAAAAAAAACCCATCAATAATATTGTATTTTTTCTATCATTTCTACGAACAGAGGAAAGTGATTATCACTGCAATAATGTATAATTTGATTTAAATTCAAAATCTTTACGTTCACACTAAAAAGTGGATCATTTTCTTGAAAATTAATAGGTTGAAAGATTTACATGTTAGTGATGGTTAACTAATACATGTAGGTAAAATAGTTCTTTTCATTAGAAATCAAACTTTAATTATAGATCATTGATTAATTATTTAATTTAGATGCCTAAACCTAATTTTGGTACTCTAGATTCCTCTTTTTCTTCCTCCTAAAAATGATTAATGGAGTCTACTTAATTGCAAGAAAAGATTGAAAAGAATTTGACAAATTTAGACCCTTCATGATGCCAACTTACTATATATTTTAAATAAATTTTGTGGTATATATGTTAGTGGGAGGACAAAGACTTGGCGATAGCATTCATTTTCTCCTTTAGTATTGATTGGAAATTTGTAATAATTACACTATATGTTAAGGAACCAGTACTGCATGGCTATTTCTTTAGTACTTTAATTAAATACTAAATTAATTATTTATTGTCTGGTTAAAAATATTTTACAATATGATATAGATAGAGAATTCGGAATATCAGATTTTTTAAAATTTTATTAAATGTTTATTAATGGGTTCTTTTTTTCCTAAATTGTATTAACTTTTAATGTAAAAATTGGCCAAAAATAATTATAAAAAATTTAATTAATTTAGTATGATGTTCTAAATTATAATATATATTTCGATTTATAAATTTTGCTAATATACAAAGATGTGATATTCTTGCAACCTCCAAAGAAAAAAAAAAGGGGGATTGATCCCCATGCATTAAAATAATCAATCGAATAACTACCGGTATTAATGAGCCTTAAGCTTGACCGTGTCACATTAAACAACAATTAAGATTATAATTAAAAGTGATTACCATTTACAACTAAGACTTCCCTACTTACCAAAAGAAGAAAAATATTGAATTAATCTTGAATATTCAATTTGACATTTTTATCTAACAGATAATACATGGCCCGTGATTTATCTACAATTAGGACGGTGTCTGAAAATTATTTCAGTGCAGGTCCAAATTAAGGAAAAAAGCAAATTGTCTGATAACTTTAGTACTCGCATGGATTGGCTTGTCTGATATTATATTATATGAAAATAAAGATTCATCTATATCACTTAGAAATCTTATGGATTTTGTCTGCTACACATTTATTGCTTGATCACGAACCTTCAATTTCTCTTATTGTCACCTTAATTTTCTATGTGGCTCTTAAAACATGTGAAAGGCCAATACTAGTAGTTCTTTTAGAGAAGTAATTATATTTAATTATTATATTAATATTATTATATAAATATATTTTAAAGATTAAATACATGAATGATCTTTTAATTAAGTTTAAACATAGCTAGATCAATGATATTATCTATACTATTAATAAAGCACCAATCTCTTTCGATATATTTTAATGTGATATTTCTAAAATACTCTTTATTGTTTATATATTTTAACTTATGCACAGCTAGCTACTTTCCACAATTCATTTATAAGTCCTTGTGAATGTATATATTACATATATTATTTATATTCTAATTATTTATTATATGTACATATATTGAGCATGCATTAAAATTAGCATATTTTATTAGAGATGAGTGAGTAGAAAGATTGAGCTTCACAATCATGCCTTTTCTTTTCCCAATTCTATCTAATATAAAAATTTTATAATTTTATTATAAATTAAGGGGTTTCAAAACTTCGCTACTTTCGAACTCTCAAATTATATCTATGTCGCCCCCAAAAATCAGAAATGCTAAATTTAGTGTGACAGAACTTATAACACAGAGACTGTCTCACTAAAAATTTATAGCCAAAACTTCGTGCTCACATTTAATTTCTTACAATCTCATTTTTACAGTACAATTAAATTGCCTCAAGAGGGACAATATAACAAACAAATTTGAAATCTAAAGTGCTTTTTATACTAATTTCACAAATTTTAACATAAGAATAATTAGTAACTATTTACATAAATGCAGTAAGAAACATAATAGGAAGATAAATTTTATAATTTACTCTTTTGTGAAATACAAAATAAAAATAATAGGCAGAAATCCTCCTTATATTTTTTAATAAAAAAGGTAAAATACTGCTTAGAGAAAAATAAAAGATCTCCACGAACTTCTGAATTTGGCAATTCTTTCGAATCGAACGGTCATCAAACGGTCGACGATCTCTACGGTGTAGGGGCGGATAAAGGAAGTAGGGCCCACGCGTAGATTTGAGTATATAGGTAGATAGGTCAAATTTGGCAGACGGGCCCACATTACAGCGCCACAGGCAATCACGTGCGCCACATGTTCACAGCTTGGAAGCCAAAAACGGAAAGGTGGAACCCGACTATAGTGCTGTGCGCTCACTGCACCACAGGGTGCTATGACTATTTGACCTCTGTTGGTTGACTCTTGACGGCACGGGACAAGAATACTCTTAAGCGGAGACCAGGCGACGTGGAATTTGGATTTGACGTTTGGTCCTTTTTGTTTTGAGGGGTTTTCAACTTTCACGTGGCGGGGACTCCGTGGTTGACTCGGTGGTGCGCCACCACTTTCCGTCAGATAGGACCCGCAGCCGTGGACATGTGTAGCGCAAGTATAAGGGGTTATGGAATCTAGTCTTTCCAAAGTCATTTTCTACAATATAAATAGAAACGTGCTGGCACACTTAATAATTAGATAATTAAGAATATAACTAATCTTTATCATTATTATGAATTATGACACTTGGCTTCTGATTATTGTAAGCGGTCTCAACCAGTAATTGGAGTGAATTGATTATAAGAAGTATTTAAAGAATGAAATATATGAAAAGAGGTCGGTACCTTATTAATAACTAACATTTTATGCACGTTCTGTACATGCATATAAATTATATAATTAGCATATTTAATATAATTACATACACAATTTATTAAGAGATGATGAGTTTTTTGACGGTTACTAGATAGTTTAGATTGAGCATATCGTCTTTCTAAATAAATCACAAGATAATATTCTATTTAATCAGTTGCATTTTCATGTATCATAATAGATTTATGCATCATTACAAACATAGAAAAGAATTTTTTTTTTTTTTTAAAAGGGTCGGGGATTGTTCTCAATCTGATTTGAGTACCTCAGCGGCCTCGAACCCACCTCCGATCTAGAGCTAGGATACAGCACAAACCGCCTTCGGCCAAGGGACGTCGCCCCCGCTAGGGTTACAGGCCCGCGCAACTGGGCTCGACGAAATATAGAAAAGAAACTTTCCAATGTATCCCATACAAGTGTATTGATATTTATCATTTTTGTTTAATTTTCAAACATTCTAAATGTAGATGTTATATATTCTTTCTCTTTTTTTTTTTTTCTTTTTAAGAGAGACATTATATATTCAACTTATATTAATACATCAAAGAGTAACATTTCAAGATCAACAATTAACAATTAACAAGAAACTTCCTCAACAAACTACTATACAATAGAAAATTAAAAAAAATTATTATTCAATATAAAAAAAAATGCACACATATTAAGTGGGAATTGAAATCGTAACTTTATGACAAGGAGACCCCCTCTTTACCAATGTTATATATATCTTTGCAAAAACATATAAATCCGATAAAAGATAATTATTCTGTAATTGAAATTGGGTAGTAATGGGCTTGTTGTGTAGATTGGTATATGTTGGGTCAGGGCCCAATATCAAAATAACCCAACTACTAAGACAACAATGTCATTCCGGCTCCGAGTTTGCTTCTACTTAGCTTGGGCCATAAAAAAATTGGATGTTTTTTAAATTTTCAAACTCGTTTTGGGTTTCTGACCAAAAAAAAAAAAAACTCATTTTGGGTCAAATTTTATAAAGCATCTCAACTTTGTCAATAATGTTAAGTATTGTTGTAATGAATGATAATGTATTATTTCACCAGGAAAAGACTGAAAAAAGAAAAAAAAAAATTATAATATAGTGCATATTTATTTCAAATAATTGTCACCGAATAATTCTCTTTTTTTATGAGTTCATACCAAATAATGCAAATAATTTCGCAAAATGCCCGGAGAAAGTTAACACTGTCTTCCCTGTTGTCACAACAACAACCATTTTCTTCCATTGCCCCTTTCAATTTTCTCCATGTTCATATCGCCGCCGCACTGCCGCCGTTTCTCCACCCAAAGCAATCACCTAGTCAGCCAAGTGCTGGCGTCGATAATTCAAAACAGGCCTTTCAACGCCACTGCTCCGCCGCAGCACCAGTGTCCCGACAAACCCATTTGGACTTCAGAAACTGTCATTCAAGTCCTAAGATCAATCCCATTATACCTCTTTCAATCGCCAAGATCCATTGGCCGCCAAAAATCCTTCCGCTATCGTTCTCCCCTCAAGCAAAGAAACCTCAAACAAGAAATACTTAAATACCAAAAGGGTTCTCTCGTTCTTGGCCCTGCAGCTCATAGAGACCCCAAAAGGTTGAATCTTGGACTCGAAAAAGCACTTGAATTCTACTATTGGGTCGAAAATCATTTCGGGTTTGAACACAATGAGCAGACTTGTAAGGAGATGGCTCTTGTTTTAGTCAAAGGTAATCGAATGAATTTATTCTGGGATTTCTTGAAGAATATGTCTAGAAGACATAAAAATGGCAATCTTGTCACTACAGCTACCATGACTTGCTTGATTAAAGCTTTAGGAGAAGAGGGTTTGGTGAATGAGGCATTGTCTGCATTTTATAGGATGAAACAATTTCATTGCAAGCCTGATGTCTGTTCTTATAACAATGTGATTTATGCTCTTTGTAGAGTTGGGTTTTTCAAGAAAGCTAAGTTCTTGTTTGAGCAAATGGAGTTGCCAGGGTTTAGATGCCCTCCAGATGTGTTTACTTACACAATTTTGATTAGTTCTTATTGTAGATATGCATTAGAAACTGGTTCTAGAAAGGCTATAAGGAGACGTGTTTGGGAGGCGAATCATTTGTTCCGGTTAATGCTTTTTAAAGGTTTTGTCCCGGACGTGGTGACTTATAATTGTTTGATCAATGGTTGTTGCAAGACCAATAGAATCGGGAGGGCATTGGAGTTGTTTGAGGACATGATGAAAAGGGGATGTGTACCAAATAGAATTACTTATAATTCATTCATTAGGTATTATAGTGTGGTTAATGAGGTTGATAGGGCTATTGAGATGTTGAGGACGATGCAAGAAAGGAACCATGGAGTGCCCACTTCTAGTTCGTATACGCCGATAATTCATGCTCTTTGTGAAGTGGGGAGAGTGGAAGAGGCTATGGTATTTTTGGTAGAGTTGGTTGAGGGAGGATCGGTTCCAAGAGAGTATACTTATAAATTAGTTCGTAATGCATTAGAGTTGGCAGGAAAGATGGATTTGCTAGACGAAAAGTTGTCCAAGCACATTGAAAGTGGAATTGAGAATCGGATTTGGGAAGTAATGAAGGTGAAACCAACCATGGGGCGAGAAAAGAGCTTGGGTGATGGGTGAAGTTCAACGTCAATGACCAAGCCCCTGAGGTTGAGTTTGTTAAAAGGACATATCAGTGCTATCTCCTTGATGTAACTCGATTTTGACCTTGAGGTTTGGGATTATGACCTGACCACAGCTCGCTGAGGTGGCCTCAGCTATAACCCTCCAACGCTCAAGTCAGAAAGAGTAATAAAAGGCAATTAAAGCACAGTAGTAGACTTTGAAAACAAAACCTCACAGAGTAGTATGTCACCTTCACTATTGTTGGGAGTTATTTATGCTATGCCAAATGTAGTGGCGTGTCATCTCTTGAGCTGTCAAGATGCCTAATCGACTGCTTTTCCAGATAGTATGTTTTCAGGTATCGAGATGCAGAGCCTTGTGTTGGTTTGATGTCTCTTTATGTCAACTTCTGCTAAATATTGATATACTCTGTTTTTGTAGCTAATGTGTTTCCCAAAGATTCAACAGGGCAATAGTTAGATAAGCCACAACTGTTAGACCTGAAAAATCATATGATCATCAAGATATATAAACACTAACCATCTCTTGTTTTATGCAGTTGCATAGTGATATAGCGCACAAATGTGGTTCATCATAGTTAAGACACAGAAGAGGAGAAGAGAAAGTTCTGCAATTGTAAGAAAATAGGTAAAAACTTGCAGTAGTTAGTGGTTTTCGACATGTTAGAATGCTGTTGCTTTAAAGATGATCGGTTGTCTTTCTTGATATAGCTTTCGGAAGAGGTGTGAATGAAGACACATACTTCATAGGAAGTGCAATGAGAGTTCATGAAAATTTGCTCTTTGTCTGAACAACCAGATTGTTTTTCAGCTCCTTTACAGAGGATCTTACTGGATACAGTTCACTTCTTCAAGATTTAATTTGCAGATAAATGTGTACAGGTCTTGCAGGTTGTGGATAGGGGCAGTGATTCTCTAGTGTTGAAGAAGCTTTTACTTTTTATTTTGTTTTTTCTTTTGCCTCTTCTTACATTTATGCAAGTTGTTCCGAGTATATTTTCTTACCAATTTCTAGTACCACGATGCATCCTGAAAGGTGTTCAAAACTTGCCTCCAAGGATGAGAGCTCCATGTGTTTTTCTTCCTTGTAAGAACCTTTTTCACTATCATGCTTATAAGCTCTAATATTCTATAATATGGAAATTCTCGAAACAATTTATTTCTAGAATAATTTAATATTTTATAAGCTTAAAAATCATCTTACAAATGGAAGTACTTGAACAATTTATTCTTAGGATAAGATTTAATAAGTCAAAAAGTCATCTTATAACATGCAGTAGTGTGTGTAGGATGTTTGAGATAAGCCTAGCCAAACAACCCTAAGATACGAGCTCTTCAGAAGAAGAACAAAATAAAAAAATAAAAATTATAGGCTTGTGATTCATTTTACAATAGGATCTTCTATTTTAAAATGATATTTAATCTCTTATTTTTTATTTTAAATATATGCCAAGTGTTTTAAATATTTCTTTATAAAAAATATGAGATTATGAATATTATTAATTGCAAAACCAAAAGATATGATTTCTACGAATAAGTACATAGGGTCATTGAGGTAATCATCCCTTAGTTGTTATTTCTGTTTTGAGTTTTAAATATTTCTTTATAAGAATATGAGATTGTGAATATTATAATTTACAAAACCAAAAGAAATTATTTCTATGACTAAGTACGTAGAGTCATTGGGGAAATTATCTTTAGTTATTTCTATTTTGAGTTTTCTTAGCGAGTCAACGAGTCCATCTTGCATCTCAAATCAACAGCTTGCCATAATGATCACCAATAAAGAGCTTGAAGACAATCCCAAGTAAAGCAAAACTTCTCCATACAAAACTTCATGCTAAGATTAAAGTACATTTTAAAAATCCATCAAATGCAATTTCATTGATTCTGGTATCCTGCATTTTCCATTATCTGTACACCTCAATTAACCAGTCCTAATAAAAATGCCACTTGTTTTCCTCACCTGATTAGTAAAGGTCACAATAAAATTAGTGATAGAAATTCAAACTCTCAACATTAAACAAAGTTGCTTTAATCCATTCCCTGCCGAGGAATCTGCGCATCTAAGCCGCATCATTGCCACCCACCCCATTTATCACCACTCCATTTCGTTCCAAAAGGTGAAACTAAAAACCAACGATTCATCTTCTGCTCTTCCCATACAGTATACCTAAAGTCGACAAATCAATCCAAGCAAATCCAGATAATGAATGATGCTTCGACTAACCCAAACCAGATTTAGTCCCGGGTACAGGCCTGAGCATTGGATGACCAAGAGAAGGCTGGGAATTTGGTGTGGGGTTAAACATAGCACTGGAGGACGATGAGGATGGGTGTATAGCTGAAAGGGGCAGCCTTGGACCGAGGCCATACATACTCTGTTGCTGCATCAGAGACATGTGAGGATGGATGGGTTGATTGTTGCCAAAACTGGGGCTGAATGGTTGTTGAGAGCCCGAAACTTGCTGCCTATTATTCCCAGAAGTATTATTTACAATTGCATTACCAACACCTGGTGGGCCCATTGGTCGTGATGCGCCAGCAGATCCTAATTGACCAGACATCATGAGGGCTCGCTCTGCAGCAAGCCTCTGCCTTGCTCTTTCCATTTGTTCACATTCTTTCATTAGTAAGGTCTCGATTTCTGCAAACTGCTTCAGCTTAAGCTCTAATCTCTTCAACTGAAAGAAGAGTGCATGCAGAATCATGTCAAATATAATACTGTAATGTTAAATGCTAATGCATACAATGGGGTAAAGTTCTCAAGTCTAGAGAGTGCCCTTTACATGGGGAGAGAACAAAATTTATCACTGTGATTACAAAAAATGTATAGTATATATAAAGTGTAGCATCTCATGCTGAGACTAACTTTTAGATGCATGATAGAATTGCACATTTTGGATCCTATCTTGATTACAATCCGGAGTTTAATGGTAAAAAAGAAAACAAACTTTTATCCAAATAAGTCGCCAAATGTGGCAGCAGAAGTCAATGATGTTGATAATTTAGATGGTAGGAGCAGCTTCAGGCAGGATGCTATTAAGTGATCTAATTGTGCAAGTTCTTACTTTGAAGCAAACGAAGCAGAAATTAAGCATGGGATTTGGATATGGTAGTGCAATTAAGTGATATGAAGTTACAACTACTCAAGTTCTGATGTGCAAACGAAAAACAAAAGCTACAAAAATGTTAACAACAACAGTTCAATTAATAACATGAAACATATAATCGAAAAAGTTCAGGAAGATTAGCGAGAAGATCCTTCTCAGCCTAGTGACAGCTAGTACCTGATGATTTATGATATTAGCAGATAACCTCTGGATTTCACGCTCTTCATGATCAGCAAAAAGCTTTGCTTTCATGGCCGCAGCAGCAAGGCCATCTTTTGCAGCAGCTCTCACTTTTTCAGCAGATAATGATACACCTTCAGCATCATGTTGGCTCCAAGGACCTTCAGAGAATGCCACTATGTTAATAGAAGAAATCAGAAGGTCAACAAAATATGATAATACCTTTTTTACTAGAATCCGTGATCTCCCCATTGGGACTCCCTTCCGTGCCACTATCCTTAGATAATGAAGCCAAGGATGCATGGGCACAGGCAGCAGCCACTCTTGGCCCCAATGCAGAAGCAAGAAAGGCAACCTGAAAACAACCATATATGGACTTCTCAAGAACATGTATAATAAAATAGTATTCAAGAGAACTAGAAAGCTTCATAATAAGAGACATGGGATTTGAACTAGTATGAGCACAAAGATGGGAGAAAGAGGAGCTTCAGTCTGAACATTAACATATAGCTACATTATTTCCATAAAACCAATTATACGCCGGATCTTACACATCGAAAAAAGGAAACTGAACATGTGAAAATCTCAATTGTCTCAGAGCAGGTGGCATAGGAAGCAAGGGCATATATACATAAGGGATTGAAAGAGCATACAAATATTTTCCCTTTGGAGTTTTTTAGCAAAAAGGTAAGTTCAACTAAGCAGGGAATAGAAGGCAAGAAAAGATAAAGATGTATCAAGAGAAAGGAGAGGTAGAGAACAAATCCATGTCTTTTAATTAAAGCGTAAAAAGTATATCCGCATATAGACAAGAATGGTTAGAAGTGCACCAGGCACACAGCTAGAAAGAGAAAGGAAACTACTTGGGGGAGAAAGAGAAAAGTTAGCTTCACAAAAATTTACAAGGCATGAGTAATGGTGAAACAATACCAGATGCATCACTGGATTTCCGGAATTTGAGAAAGGAAATTTGCTTTCGGTAGTATCCCCTTGCAAGCAGAATCCTGCATTGTAAATGAAATGCCAACTTTAGTTTCATGCAACTTCTTCAATGTGCACAAAACAAAACAACCGGGGTAACAACAACCATTTGAATGTGGCTCTGATCTATCATTATCATCATGACTCCGTAAATCCAATGAACCAGATGTGCTTGGAACATCAATATTGTCCAGTGAAATGCCATCTAGAGGAAGTCGCACAAAATGAAGGATGCACTGTGCTTTTGACTTTGAACCAACGTGATCTGCAATTTTGTTCCAGTTTTCATTGTACAGCTGCATTCCTTCAAGCAGCAGTAATGTTTCCTGGTTGGTCCAACTATCGCCATCCACATCTCCATCTTTCATGGAAATGTCCTTCACAAAGTCCAGGCTAGAATGGCCAGCAACAAACCTTCCCTCATTAAAGCAATCCAAACATAAGCACACATCAACCTGTCAAGGTTAGGGATTAACCACATAAAATAGAATCTCTTGGTTTTTCACTGTCACAAAATTA
>JACFYI010003651.1:1801881-1823069 GCA_014898755.1 Handroanthus guayacan
AAAAAAAAAAAAAAACTTTTTTGTCTTGATATATTGTCTTTTTTGTGTAAGTTGTGTTAATTAAAATTTAACGGACACTGCATCTTACTCTAAATTTTTTAAGACTATTACTAAGCGTATTTGTACATTTTGGCATTTATTGAATTTATTCGACTTGTTTTGCGTAACATGAATAAAATTGTGTGAAAAATGACAAGGTACAAGTAATTATTATCAAATATAGTTCTCAAAAAGTAGTATAATTAGGAAAAATAAAATGATTAAAATGACAATATGGGTGAGAAGATAAATGAGACACATGTTTTGTCACTGTCCACCAATATTTGGGCACATTTCTTTACTACACAATAGCCTTTGTACTACTATACTTGATTTAGAAATTTAGATGATGAAAAGAAAGTATTGTGGGGGAAAAAAAAAGGGAGAATGAGAGAAGCTTAGATAAGCTTTTTCTTCATTTAGAAAATAACTTTCCCCAATTAAATAAAATTTTCTCTCAAGTATTCATCTCCGTAATATTTTTCTTATTGAACAAAAAAAAAAAAAATATCCTTAGCATTTTATTTTATTTTCCTCATAAAAATTCTTGCACCAAATATAGTGTTAGAGTTTTCATACGTATAATAGCTTGTATGTATCTTGTTTGGAATTGTAAACTGATTTGAACTGGCCAGTTCGATCGTGCACGAGCAAGCTTTTTCGAGCCCCATTGGACAAAAAAAACTAGCTATTATAAAAACCTGTGTGAACTAGTCAAGAGTTAGGAAAATTGATTGTCTTAATTATTATGATAAAATACAACTCATGAACAGTATTGCAACATAATGGTTAAAATTTTTTCCTTATTATTTTGAAAATTTTATATCATTTGTAGTAATACATATATTATATTTATATTAAATAAATTTATGACGTTATACTAGTTAAACTAGCTATTGAACTAGTAGGGTCACCTGTCTGATTTCTAAAACATTATTTGCATCCAATTTTTCACTGTCGTGGATCTTTTGATGTTGACAACGTCTTAATGTACTGATTATATGTTTTAATTGTTTCTATATAAAAAGTAACAAAGGTGATATAATTATACATAATGTTAGCATTTCTTAGTGCTTATGTTATTTGTAATATAATTATTAATTATATATGAGTTAACGTTATAATTTATAAATCATATAAAACAAGAAAAAAGGAAGAAAATAATTCAAAATTTTAACACGAGACGAATGCTCAATTGACTATTTACAACTTAAAGCTTCAAAACCCATTGCAAGTGTATTTCCATATAAGGTATGTTTGTTTCTGCGAATCTTCCTCATATTTTCATTATCAGTTGCAACGGGAAGTGACGGCTAATACGCCATTAATTTTGGAATGTCTTTACGGGCAAGAAAGCCCACCACAATAACCTTATGGGCTCACTTATATACAGAGCCCAATTAAGAAACGACCGCGTATTAGCACACCGCCATATCCTGCAACGGTCACATGCGCGCCTCTACGGCTATATGTCAATATATATAGCCATCGCAAGTCTGATAGGAAAACACAAAATAGCCGCTCTGAAAAAGGAAAAAGAGGGAAAAAGTCTGAGAAAAATAAACCAGGGAGAAAGAGAAAATAGTGAGAAAAATGAACCAAAGTAGAGAAGAAAAGAGGGTTTCAAGACTTCAAAGGATTCAAGAGTTTTGAATGTATGAGATAAGGAACTTTCTGTGCTCCAGAGGTGTTGGCGGGCTTCTCATTATTACAGACACGATCCTATTGCTGCGTCAGGTATCATTCACTTATTTATTGGTTTATTCTTCCAATGTGCTTCTTGGTTGTCCTGAAATCTTGATTGGTATGCCGTATGCGCTTCTTGTTTTTGGTTGTAAAGTGTCTGTCCGAGATTTTTAGCGTTTCTTGGTTATGGAGTGTTTTCTTAACACCATATATTCACTTATGTATTGTTAATTTCTTGTTTCGCTGTGCTGCTTTTCTGTCTCGAAAATTTTTGATTGGTATGCGCTTGCTGTTTTGGTTCTTTAATTTGTCTCAGTCCGAGATTCTTTGTGTTTCTTGATTATAAAGTGTTCTCGTAACACCGTCAATGTGAAGGATTATTGTTTGTTTTCCGACAGAATGTATTGACTTCCAACTGGCAAGGCAACCTTAACAACATCAAAGCTGATGCTCAAGGAATGTAAGAGTTCCAAACTACCATTTACTAACTGGGTTGTAGTTTCTGTTTGGTTATTTGATGACTATCTTGGATTTTTATTTATCCTGGCATTCAACAAGGAGGAGATTTACACTTCAGAATTTAAGTATCTTTTTAAGAAAGGAAAGCCTTATAGCTGGACACCTGATAAGGAGTTGCATAATGTGGTAAAATTGGTGCTGTGAATGCCTTTTGAGTGATTATGAATTTTCTTGACCTGTATTGCTTCATATACGTGTCTGGGGTCAATATATCTATTCCATAGTGGCATTCTTTAAGTTTTGCTCTTTTTTTTTTTTTTGCAAATCAATGTGAAATATGAAGAATGCACGGTGATGTTTTATACTATTGTGTCCTGTTATCTTTTAGGAATATGTGATATGCATTGATCAAAATTGACATTCTCAATAGATTGACTATGGTTTTTTAGTTTATTCGACAAGGAAAAGCTGAAAAGCTATTAACCTGGATCTGTTTCACTGAATTTCGTGAAATAGATAACTTTAGATTAGTACTACATTGTGTATTTATGCACATATAGCAGTAGAGGGAAGATGCATTCAAGTTCTAGGGTATAGCATCAAGAAGGGACGTTATTGTTTGTGGAGACATCAATGGTGAAGATGATATAAGTGAAAGATTAAGACACTTTAAAAGAGTTAAAGCTGTTCAAAAAGGAACTTATTCTACAGTCATGCAAGTCTAGATAAATCTTTATGTTGATAGTTCAACCACCTCTTGCT
Organism: Handroanthus guayacan; assembly: GCA_014898755.1. Taxonomy (NCBI): domain Eukaryota; kingdom Viridiplantae; phylum Streptophyta; class Magnoliopsida; order Lamiales; family Bignoniaceae; genus Handroanthus; species Handroanthus guayacan. Next base: position 1,804,828 of record JACFYI010003651.1, read on the forward strand.
TATTGGAAGAAGATAATTGTACAATGCTTCTCAAATAGTTTTGAGTTTTTGAAAATTTGAAATATGAAGCATAACCTTCTATTCTTTGCTGCTTCTGTGGGTATCGAGTTCATGGTTTTGGGTTGTGTATCTTATCATGGGACACTTGAAGTGTATCAAAGAAAAAAGCCTACCATTATCCTTGAACATATCTCATATATCTATATAAATATATATATATATAATTATATATATCAACTTGCTTATTTTAGTAGTTTATGAGCTAGTCAGTTGATTTATTGCTCATTGTCCTTTATCCCTTGTTCCCTTTCCTTTCTTTTATTTTTTGTTTTTATCCTTTCAATTTTTTCAGAACACTATTATTGATGAACAGGCTCTTTTGCTACAAGTAGTCCCTTTCCAAGCCTAGCACATATCCTTAGACCAATAAGTAAGGTTTGTCAAATTTAGAGTCCTGTATGTACCTATACAGTATTCAGAGGTATTGGCCCTTTTTTCGCCCCTTTTTTAGTTTATTTCTTGTTTCCTTTTCAACTTCATTATTTTATTGAACTATTTTTTTGACTCACTACGTAATATCACATATTTATTTAAGTGTGAAATCCCTAATAATTGCTTCAGGCTTGGTTGCAGTGCAGGTATGCCAAATATTGAACTCTTTTGATTGATGCTTTGTTCCTCATAAATATGCATGCTTACATACATTCAACATTCATGCATTCATGCATGCATGCATGCATACAAATGCATACATCCATACATTCATGCATGCATATATACATACATGCATACATACATCAATCAGTGACTTGGATATTATATTGGTCCATATTAATTTAGCTCCCATCTCTTTTCTGCGTAGTTCTACTATCAAACTTCAATAAGGTCAAATGATCATCAGTGATTGGAGATAAAAAGCATTCCATGGGTAAGCTTATGTTTCTCATTATTTTTAATTATCCCTATAATTATTCATATCTTGTTTTAAGTTATTTTTTCATGGAATATTTATTTTAATTAATTTTTGGATTTTTGTATAGTGAAATGTATAGCTCATTAGATTGCCTAGCTACTACGTGAAGCTCTTGTCCTGTTACGTTCCAAGAGCTCCAAGAATATTAACTATTAAGGCGAGGAGAAAAATGGTAATTTTTTTACTGTAAAATCTTCATCCTTTTGTAATTAAATATAAATATAAAATTTGGAGTATAGAGGAACATGGGGGAATTATACCTAGAGCATCATAATTTTGTTCACTTGATTATGAAGCAGGAAAGGAAGTCCAGTTGAATTTTTGTGCACCTTCAAAGCAAGTCCTTTTCTTTTCACATACATGAAAGCACTAGTAAAATGTTTCATGATCCAATTCTTAATTATTAGTTTCTAGTTCCTTAGAGAAAACCTGACAGCACTGCTACTTTTATGTGCAGCCACATTTATTTTTTTAGGAAAGTTTTATGGAACTCTTTGCCATCAACTTCTCGGAGATGTGTTTGAACCGATATTTTTCACATTCAGGTTGTCGCTCAATATGATCAATATTTGTCTGGCTTTTCATTTTATTTTCCTTTTCTTACATCCAGAAATTTGTTTAGGACTATGGTTGAAGAAACATTAAATGAGCTCTTAAGTTACTTGTTATATAGTTTTTGAACTAAAATCATTCTAACTTGAGTTTGTCAATGATGTAATTCCTCATTCTCTTTTGATTTTCCTGAACAAATTAATACATAGAACCTGGGAAACGAAACATATAAGGAGGTCCTTGTCCAAAGGGTCAGCCATTAGCTCGGAGATATGCAGTAGGCTTGACAACAATCACTTTATTGGAAAATGTCCAGTTATATGAATCTCCAAAGCTGTAAGTCTCTTTCCCTACTTCTTCTCATGATTCAAAGTTTCTATTTTGCGCGGTAGTGGTTTTGAATTTCCAATACTTTCTAGCATATCAATATTGAAAAATTTAATTGAACCGTTAGTCATTGATCAATTATTGTTAATTGACAACCATGCAGATTTACAAACTAAATCAAGAGGCTTCAGAGTTCCGAAGTTAAGAGTTATTGTTAATTGACAACTATGCAAATTTGCAAACTGAATGGAGAAGCTTCAGAGTTTCGAAGTTAAGAGACGTTGTAAGAATGAACAAGTTGACAGGAAAAAGTCAACACAAAAATTATTCCTTTTCCAAAAACATTTAACTGAAAAATATTTTCTTGATGCAGGATGCACTATCTAGAGGAAATTTCCTAGTTGCTTTGCAAATTCTGTAACCCTTATCCTAGTTCCTTTTTTTTTTTTTTTTAAGTTTTAGTTTTAGTTTTCTCATTATTTTAAAGTTATTTTATGTAGAAGTCTGGGTTTCAACAAGATGGATAAAGGGATTGCACATCTTGAAGGTTTGTTAAAGGTAGAGACCATTTGTATATAGCTATACATTATTCCAAGGTATTGGCCCTTTTCTCAATCCTTTTAGTTTATTTCTTCTTTCCTCTTCAACTTCATTATTTTATTGAATTATTGTTTTTTAATTCATTTTTTAATATCACCTATTTCAATCTTATATGAGTGTGGAAATCCTAATATTATTGCTTTAGGCTTAGAAGCGGTGGAGGTATGTCAAACATATCTCTTTTGATAGATTTTTTTAACCTCATAGATGTGCATGCATGCATAGATACATACATTCAACATTGATGCATACATTGATCCGGTTGCATGCATACACATGCATAAATTCACGCATGCATGCATGCATATGTACATACATCACTCATTGAACGTACATATTGGGTGACTTGGATATTATATCAATTCACATTAATTCTGTTCCCATGTCTTTCGTGCATAGGTTTCGTGTCGATCTTTGTTGAAATGTCATTGGTGATTTGAGAAAAATAACATCCCATAGTGAGCTTACGTTTCTCATTATTTTTAATTATTCCCACTTTTTTCTTGTTATTTTTTGACCTGATATTTTCTTCTTAATTTCTGGATTGTGTATTGTGAAATGTATAGTTCATTAGGTTTCCTAGCTACTCTAGGCAGCTCCTGGAATATGACAGGACTTTTTCATACCTCCAAAGCCAGTGCATACATGAAAGTGCTAGTAGAATGGTTCATTGTTCAAATATTTGTTTAGTTTCAAGTTTTTTAGAGAAAACCTGATAGAACTACTTTTTTGTGCAGCCAAGTTGACCTTTTTTGCAAAAAGTTTTACTGGAGCCCTATGCCATCAATATGTTGCGATGTATTTGAACCGACATTTTTCACATTGAGGTTGTCACTCTAGTTTTATGATCAATATTTGTCCTGTTTTTTTATTCTTTACATTTGTTTTCATTTCTTGCCTTTAGAAACTTGTTCAGAATTATGGTTGACGAAACACTGAGTAAGCTCTTAAATTGCTTGTTGCATAGTTTTTAAACTAAAATAATTCTGCTTTGACTTTGTCAACGATGTTAATTCTTCATTTTTTTTTTATTTTTTATTTTTTCAATTTCCCCCCACAAGTTCATGTAGAGAACTAGGGGAATGCATAAGGAGGCCTTTCTCCCAAGGGCGAGCCCTAGCTCTAGGAGATATGGAGTAGGCTTGGCAACAACCACTTTATTGGCAAAATGCATAATTATATATATCGGCGAAAGGTGAAAGTCTCTTTCCCACTTATATTCATAATGCCAAGTTTTTATTTTTTGTGGTAGCAGTTTTGAAGGACCAATATCTTCTGGCATTTGTGTTTTGCTTTTCCAGAACATTCCTTGAAAGTGTCTTTGAATTTCCTTCAAATCATTTTTGTACGCAATTAAATCGCTACTGATTTATCAATTGCTGTTAATTGTTAACTATGCAGATTTGCAAATTGAATGGAGAGGTGTCATAGTTCCAAAGCTAAGAATCATGGTAAGAATGAACAAGTTGTTAGGAAAAAGTCAACATGAAAGGTATATCTTTTCTACAATATTTAAATGAAAAAAACAAAATATTTCGGATGCAAGATGCATAATCTTGGGAAAATTTCCTAGTTATTTTGTAACCCTTATCCTAGTCTTTTCTCTTTAGTTTTCATTTTATCATTATTTTGAAGTTATTTATGTAGAGATTTCGGTTTCGACAAATTGGAAGGAAGGATTGCACATCATCAAGGTTTGTCAAAGCCATGATTTGTATATAACTATACACTATTCGAAGGTATTGGCATTTTGTTAATCTTTTTAATTTATTTGTCATTTCCTCTTCAACTTCATTATTTTATTGAATTATTTATGGACTCACTACCTAATTTCAATCTTGTTTGTATTTGAAAATCCTAATTTTATTGTTATAGGCTTGGATGCAATGCAAGTATACCAAACATTGAACTCTTTTGATGATGTTTTTTATCTCATAGATGTGCATGCATACATACATACATACATTCAATATTCATGCATACATTACTTCGGTTGCACGCATCTTATGCATGCATTCATGGATTCATGCATCCATCCATACGTACAAATACACATACCTACATGGGTGACTTGGATATCATACTATTCCACATTTATTATGTTCCAATCTCTTTTGTGTGTAGTTTTGTTATTAATCTTCATTTAAAGGTCAAATAAGTCAGTAATTGGAGATGAAATGCACTCCGCAAGCGATTGCTTTTTATTATTTTCAAAGGTATTGCCCTTTTGTTTTATCTTTTTGGCTTATTTCCTATTTCTTTTCAATTTTCTTATTTGATTGAACTATTTTTTTTACTCGTTATGTAATTTCACCTATTTCAATCTCATTTGAGCATGGAAATCATAATTTTATTGCTTTAGGCTTGGATGCATAGCAAGTATGCCGAACATTAAATTCTTTTGATGATTTTTTATCTCATAGCTAGACACCATATATACATGTATGCATTATTAATATTCATTCGCACGTGTGCATTCATTCATATATATGTGCACGCATGCATTCATACATGCACTCAATTGAGTAATTTTAATATTATACCATTCTACATTAATTCTATTTTTATTTCTATCCGCAGTATTGTGAGTGATCTTCATCGAAATGCCAAATATTCTTTCAAGGCATTACAAGGTGACCTCATTACATTTCTCATTCTTCTTAGTTATCTATAATTATTCACACCATTTTTTATTTATTTTTTCATTGCGTATTTGCTTCTTAATTTCTGTGTAGTGTACATCTATTAGTTTGCCTTGCTACTAGTGGAAACTTATGTTACCTCACAAGAGGGATTGCACATCCTAAAGGTTTTCCAAAGCTGGAGATTTGTTTGTAACTATACATTGCTCAAAGGTATTGGCCGTTTTTTCATCTTTTGATTTTGTTTCTTGTTTCTATTCAAACTGTTTCGTTATTTTATTGAATTTTTGACTAATATTATCTATTGCAATCTTGTTGGAGTGTGGAAATATTTACTTAATTCTTTTGGCTTGTATGGAAAGGAGGTATGCCAAACATTTAGCTCTTTTGATTAATTTTTCATGTCATAAATAGGCACACTTATGTACTTACATACATACATGCTTGCATGCATACATTAATTTGTTTGCACATTTAAACTCATGCATTCATGCACACATGCATTCATGCATACGCTACATACATACATACATACATACACACACACGTTCATACAATTGGGTGACTTGGATATTATATTGATTCACATTAAATGTGTCATCATCTTTTTTGTCCGCAGTCTTGTTAAGATCTTCATTGAAAGGTCAAAGATAAAAATCATTTCGTAGGTAACCTCTTTATGTTTCTCATTGTTGTTAATTATTTTGTAATCATTCAAATTATTTTAATTTATTTTTGGTCGTATATTTTCTTATTAATTTCTGTGAAGTATATTTGTTAGGTTGCCTAGCTACTCTTGTAAGCTCATGGAACATGACAGAAGGGACTACCTATTTTAAAGGTTTGTCGAAGCTGGAAATCTGCTTTTACCTATACATTATTCAAATGTATTAGCTTTTTCGTTTTCAATGAACTATGTAATATTACCTATTTCAATCTTATTTGAGTGCTGAAATACTAATGTTATTGCGTTAGGTTTGGGCGTGAAGCAGGTATGCCTGACATTTAACTCTTTTGACGTTTTCTCAACTCATAGATACATATGCATACTACATTCACACATATAATAATTCGTTTGTATGGGTACGTGGATACATGCATACACGCACAACAAATTGAGTTACTTGGATATTTTATCGCTCTATATTAATTCTATTTTGATCTCTTGCAGTCTTGTTAGATCTTTATTGAAAGGTCCAATAGTAACCACTATTAAGAGAAAAAAAGCATTATAGAGGTGATCTCTTACGTTTCTCATTGTTGTTAATTATTCCAACAATTGTTCAAATTTTTTTATTTACTTCTCCATCGTACATTTTATTCTTAATTCACGTGAAAAATACATTTGTTAGGTTGCCTAGCTACTCTCGGAAGCTCTTAGAACCTAACGTGAGGGATTGCAAAGTTTAAATGTTTGTCAAAGTTAATGATTTATGTTCAACTATACATTATTCAAAGGTATTGGTCTTTTTGTTACTTTAATGAACTATTTCTTCACTCACTATACAATTTCACTTATTTCAATCTTATTTGAGTGATGAAATCCTAATTTTATTGCTTTGGGCAAAAATGTAAAGGTAGCGATTCTATATTATTCAACGGTATTGACCTTTCTTTTTCATTTTTTAAGTTTATCTCCTCTTTTATTTGAAAACTCATTTTGAACTATTTTTTGATATGCTATGCAATATCACCTATTTCAATCTTATTTGAGTTTGGAAATCCTAATTTTATTGATTAAAGCTTCACTGCAAGAGCAGGTATGTAGAACATTTAACTCTTTTTATGATGTTTTTCTATCTCATAAATACGCATACATATATGCATTCATGCATATATTAATTCGTTTGTACGTGGACATGCATTCATGCATACATGCATTCACACGTGCATATATGCATGCACATATTCGTAGAATTGGGTGGACATTATATTCATCCACATTAATTCATGCATACATACATGCGCACATTCATATAATTAGGTGGATATTATATTGGTCCATATTAATTCTGTTTTTATTTCTTTTGTCTGCAACCTTGTTAGCGATTTTCATTGAAAGGTCAAATGGTCATTAGCAGTTAAAGATAAAAAATCAGTTTATAGGTGGCCTCCTTATTTTCTCATAGTTGTTAATTATTTTTATTATTATTCAAATCTTTTTCTATTTATTTTTATCTTACATTTCTTATTATTTCTTATTTATTTCTTATTTTTATTGTATATAGGTGGTACTCCCCGACGCTTGTGGAATGTGACACAAGGATTGCATATCTCAAAGGTTTGTCAAAGTTGGAGGTTTGTTTTTAACTATACAGTGCTCAAGGTTATTGGCCTTTTCATTATTTTATTGAACTAATTTTGTCTCACTATTTAGTATCACCTAAGAATGTTGAGATCCTAATTTTATTGCATTGAGCTTGGATGCGGAACAAGTATGCCAAACATTTGACTCTTTTGACGAATTTTTTTGTTTTTTTGTTTTTTTTTTTTATCTCATGGATATTCATACATGCATAAAAAATACATATATTCATGCATACATTGATTTGTTTGCATGAGTACATGCATATATGCATACACATATTTACACGTACGTACAATTGAGTTACTTGGATATTATATAGCTCCACATTAATTCTCTTCCAATCATTTTTGTTAACAGGTTTGTGAGCTATTTTCATTGAAAGGGCAAATGGCAATTTGTGTTAAGAGATAGAAAGTGTTCCAAAAGTGATTTTCTTACATTCCTAATTGTTGTTAATTATTCCAACAACTATTTATATTTTTTGATTTACTCTGTCGTCATACATTTTCATCTTAATTTATGTGAAGTGTATATTTATTAGGTTGCTTAGCTACTTTTGGAAGCTCTAGGAACTTGACATGAAGAATTTCAAATTTTAAAGGTTTGTCAAACGCTCAAAGCTAATGATTTGTTTGTAACTATACATTATTTAAAGGTTTTGGCGTTTTCGTTGTCTTATTGAACTACTTGTTGACTCGCTATGTAATATGACTTAATTCAATCTTATATGATTGATGGAATCCTAATGTTATTGCTTAATTTAGGCTTGGATGCATTGCAGGTATTCCAAATATTTAACTCCTTTGATGACGTTTTTTATTTCATAGATTCATATTTATATATACATACATCCATTGATGTATAAATTACTTCATTTGTATGTATACATACATAGATATACACTCATGCATAGTACATGCATACATGCATACATACACACAATTACAATCGAGTTGTTTAGATAGTATATTGCTTCACATTAATATCTCTTTGTCAACAGGGTTGTCAACGATCTTTATTGAAATGCCAAACGGTCATTTAAAGTAGTACAAGGTGACATCCTTATGTTTCTTATTGTTGCTAATTATCTATAATTATCCACATTCTTTTTCTATTTATTTTTTCATTGTACATATTTTTTCTTAATTGCTATGAAGTGTACATCTATTATTGACTAGTTGGTTTGGGAATTCCATACACAGGGGATTACACATCTTAAAGGTTTTTCAAAGCCATAGATCTGCTTTTAACCATGCATTATTCAAAGGTATTGGCCTTATTTTACTTGTTTTTAGTTTATTTGATATTTGTTTTCAAACTCGTTATTTATATTGAACTATTTTTTGTTAATCACGTATTTCAATTTTATTTAACTGTTGGAATCCCAATTTTATTATTTTAGGCTTGGATGTAAAGCAGGTATATGAAACATCTAACTCCTTTATGCTGCTTTTTTGTTATCTCATAGATATGCATACATACATACATTCATGCGTGCATACATGCATACATACATACAAAAGTACGCATGGTTGTTAACTTGGATATTGTATTACTCTACAGTAATCTTATTCCCATCCTTTTTGTCCGCAGTCTTGTTAGTGATCTTCATTGAAATGTCAAATGGCCATGCAAAATAGTCCAAAGGTGATCTTTTTACATTTCTTATTGTTGATTATTTCGTAATTATTCACACCCATTTCTATTTATTTTTAATTGTACACCTTCTTCATAATTTGTGTGAAGTGATATCTCTTAGGTTGTCTAACTACTCTTGGAAGCTCATGTTACCAAACACGTGGGATAGCACATGGGAAAAGGTTTGTCAAAATTAGGGATCTAACTATACATTATTCTAAGGAATTGGCCTTTTCTTCTTTTTACTTTATTTCTTGTTTTCTTTTCAAGTTCGTTGTTTATTGAATTTTTGACTAATATTATTTATTGCAATCTTGTTTGAGTGTGGAAATATTAACTTAATTGCCTTTGGCTTGGATGGAAAGCAGGTATGCTAAATGTCTTTTGATGAATTTTTCATCTCATAAATAGGCACACTTTTGTACTTACGTACATTCATGCTTTCATGCATCATGCATTCATACATACATGCATTCATACATACATTCATACATACATACATAAACACGTTCATACAATTGGGTGACTTCTACATTATATTGATTCACATTAAATGTGTCCTCATCTTTTTTGTCTACAGTCTTGTTAATGATCTTCGTTGAAAGGTCAAATAGTCTTTAGTGATTAGAGATAAAAATTATTTTGTAGGTAACTTCTTTATGTTTCTTATTGTTGTTAATTATTTTATAATTATTCAAATTATTTTAATTTATTTTTCATCATATATTTTCTTATTAATTTATGTAAAGTGTACATTTGATGGGTTGCCTAGCTACTCTTGGAAGCTCATGAAGTGTGACATAAGGGACTGTCCATCTTAAAGGTTTGTCGAAACTAGAGATTTGTTTTTAACTATATATTATTCAAATATATTGGCTTTTTCTTTTTTTAATGAACTATTTTTCACTCAGCATGTAATATTACCTATTTCAATCTTATTTGAGTGCTGAAATACTAATTAATTGCTTTAGGCTTGTACGTGAAGCAGGTATGCTAGACATTTAACTTTTTTGATATTGTTTTTCCATCTCATAGATATGCATACGTACTACATTTATGCATATAATAACTTGTTTGCATGGGCTTATGGATGCATGCGTACGCACACAATAAATTGAGTTACTTGGATATTTTGTCGCTCTATATTGATTCTATTTTGATCTCTTCTGTCTGCTGTCTCTTTAGCGGTCTTTATTGGAAGGTCCAACGGTAACCAATGTTAAGAGATTAAAAGCATTATGGAGGTGATCTCTAACGTTTCTCATTGTTTTTAATTACTCCAATAATTGTTCAGATTTTTTTATTTACTTTTCCATTATACATTCTCAACTCATGTGAAATATACATTTGTTAGGTTGCCTAGCTCGGAAGCTCCAGGAACCTGACATGAGGGATTGCAAATTCTGAGTGCTTATAAAAGTTAGTGATTTATGTTCAACTATACATTATTCAAAGGTATTGGCGCCGTTTTGGTTACTTTACTGAACTATTTCTTCACTCGCTATGCATTTACTTGTTTCAATCTTATTTTAGTGATGAAATCCTAATTTTTTTGCTTTATGCTAGGATGTCAATGTAGAGATTGTACACTTTTCAAAGGTATTGGCATTTTTTTTTCATCTTTTTAAGTTTATTTCCTCTTTCATTTAAAATTCGTTTTGAACTATTTTTTGATATACTATGTAATATCACCTATTTCAATCTTATTTGAGTTTGGAAATCCTAATTTTATTGATTTAAGTTTGGCCACAAAAGCAGGTATGTGGAACATTTAACTCTTTTTATGATGTTTATCTATCTCATAAATACGCATACATACATTCATGCATACATCAATTCATTTGTACATGGACATACATTCATGCATGCATACATGCACACATTCATAGAGGTGGGTGGACATTTTATTGATCCACATTAATTCATGCATATGTACATGCACACATTCATACAATTAGGTGGATATCATATTGATTTATATTAATTTTGTTCTTATTTCTTTTGTCTGCAGCCTTGTTAGCAATTTTCATTGAAAGGTCAAATGGTCATTCGTAGTTAAAAATAAAAATCAGCCTATAGGTGACCTCCTTATTTTTGTCATAGATGTTAATCATTATTATAATCATTCAAATTTTTTTTCTATTTATTTTTCATCTTACATTTCTTATTTATTTCTGTGAAGTGTGCATTTCTATGGTTGCTTGGGTATTCTCGGAAGCTTGTGGAATTTGACGCAGGGATTGCATATCTCAAAGTTTTGTCAAAGGTTGAGATTTGTTTTTAACTATACATAATCCAAAGGCTATTGGCTATCTCATTATTTTATTGAACTGATTTTGTTTCACTATCTATTATTACCTAAGAGTGTTTAGATCCTAATTTCATTGCATTGGGCTTGGATGCAGAACAAGTATGTAAAAAATTTAACTCTTTTGATGATGTTTTTTTATCTCATAGATATGCATACATACATAAAACGAACATACATATATTCATGCATACACTGATTTGTTTACATGAGTACATGCATATATGCATGCATACATGCATACACACCTATATACACATACATGCAATTGAGGTACTTGGATATTATATCCCTTCACATTAATTCTATTCCATTTTTATTGTTCACAGGTTTATTAGCTATTTTCATTGAAAGGCCAAATGGTAATCAGTGTTAAGAGATAAAAAGTGTTGCAGAGGTGATTTTCTCACGTTTTTAATTGTTGTTAATTATTCCAATAACTATTTATTTTTTTTATTTACTTTGTTATAATACGTTTTCTTCTTAATTTATGTGAAGTGTACATTTATTACGTTGTCTGGCTACTTCCGGAAGCTTCAGCAACCTGACATGAAGAATTGGAAATTTTAAAGGTTTGTCAAAGGCTCAAAGCTAATGATTTGTTTTTAGCTATACGTTGTTCAAAGGTTTTGGCATTTTCGTTGTTTTATCGAATTACTTTTTGACTCGCTGTGTAATATGACTTAGTTCAATCTTATATGAAGGATGGAATCCTAATTTTATTGCTTAATTTAGGTTTGGATGCAAAACGGGTATTCTAAATATTTAACTCTTTCGATGAATTTTTTTATTTCATAGATACATATTCATATATATATAAATATACACATTCGTTCATGTATACATTACTTTGTTTGCATTTGTACGGACATACACAAACACATTCATGCATAGATACATGCATGCCTCCATACACACATAAATACAATTGAACTACTTGGATATTATATCGCTTCACGTTAATTCTTTTTTCCATCTATTTTGTCTGCAGTATTGTTAGCGTTCTTCATTGAAAGGTCAAACGGTTATTAGTGATGAGAGATAAAAAGAATTTCACAGGTGACCTCTATACGTTTCTATTATTTCTATAATTATTCACATCTTTTTCTATTTATTCCCTTACCGTACATTTTCTTCTTAATTTGTGTGAAGTGTACGTGTTAGGTCGCTTAGTTGCTCTCAGAAGCTCCTAGAACCTAGCACGAGGGATTGCACATTTTTAAGGTTTCTTAAAACTAGACATTTGTTTTTAACTGTATATTATTCAAAGATATTTGCCTATTTTTCATCTTTTTAATTTATTTCCTATTTCTTTTCAAATTTGTTACTCTATTGAACTATTTTTCAATTGACTTATAATTTCACTTATTTCAATCTTATTTGAGTGTGAGAATCTTAATTTTATTGCTTTGGGCGTAGATGAAAAGAAGGTATGTCAAACGTTTAACTCTTTTGTTGGTTTTTTATTACTCATAGCTAGATACGCATGCATTTGTAGATACATACATGCAAATGAATTAATATACGCATGTGTACATATATACATCAATCATGTATGCATACATGCATACATACATAAGCACATACATGCAATTGGGTGACTTGGCTATTACATGCGTTACACTAATTCTGCTCCCAACTCTTTTGTTCACAGTCTTATTAGAGACCTTTATTGAAAAGTCCAATGGTCACTCAAAGTAGACCAAAGGTGACCTCCTTACATTTCTCAATTTTTTTAATTATTTCTATAATTATTCACATCATTTTCTATTTATTTTATAATCTTACATTTTCTTCATAATTTATATGAAGTGTACATCTATTGTGTTGTCTAGCTACTTTTCAAAGCTCACGTTACCTGATATGAGGGATTGCACATCTTAAAGGTTTTTTTGACTATACATTGTTCAAAGTATTTGTCTTTTTCTTGACTTTTTAGTTTCTCTCGTTTCCTTTCCAAATTTATTATCTTATTGAATTGTTTTTTGACTCATTATGTAATATCATCTATTTGAATCTTATTTGAGTTAGGAAATCCTAATTTTATTGCTTTAAACTTGGATGCAAAGCAAGTGCGCTAAACACTTAACATTTTTTTATCTCATAAATATGCATGAACACGTGCATTTATGCATACATTAATTTGTTTGCACGTATATATTCAGGTATTCTTACATGCATATATACACACATTTATACAAGTGGGTTACTTGGATATTATGTCGTACCTTAGTTTTGTTCGTATCTCTTTTGTCAGTAGTTTTGTTAACGATCTTTATTGAAATATCAAATGGTTATTAGCACTTAGAGATAAGAATGAATTCACAGATGAAAATCAAATGACCTCTATACGTTTCTCATGATTGTTAATTATTCTTACAATTATTGACATATTTATTTATTTATTTTTTCATCCTATATTTTCTTATTAATTTTTATGAATTGTACATTCGTTAGGTTGGCTAGCTAGTCTCGGAAGCTCCTAGAACATGACATGAGAGATTGCATATGTTAAAGGTTTGCCAATGATAAAGATCTCTTTGTAACAAGACACTATTCAAAGATTATTCAAAGGTATCGATCTTTCTTTTTCATCTTTTTAGTTTAATTTATCTTTCCTTTTGAATTTCGTTATTTTATTGAACTATGTTTTGACTCACTATCTAATATCACATATTTCAATCTTATTTAAGTGTGAAATTCTAATTTTATTGCTTTACGCTTGGACGCAAAACAGGTATGTGAAATATATATCTCTTTTGATGATGGTTTTTTATCTCATAGATACATACATACATACATATATACATACATACATTCATGCACTTATATATACATTCATGCATACATTAATTCATTTGCACTTACATATACATGCAAACTTACGTACACACAATTGGGTGATTTGGATATTATATCACTCCATATTAATTCTATTCCCATATCCTTTGTCCACAGTTTTGTTAGAGATCTTCAAATGATTCTTTATAGCAGTCCATAGGTAATTTCTCTATGTTTCTCATTTTTTGTTAATTATTTCTATAATTATTCACATGATTTTCTATTTACCTTTTAATCTTACATTTTTTTCATAAAATTTCTGTTAAGCGTACATCTATTGGGCTGCCTAGTTACTCTTGCAAACACATGTTACCTGACACGTGGGATTGACATCTTACAGGTTTATCAAAGCTAGAGATCTGTTTTTGCCTATACATTATTATTCAGAGGTACCAGCCTTTCTTTTTCATCTTTTTAGCTTATTTCATTTTTCCTCTTCAAGTTCGTTATTTTATTGAGATATTATTTGATATCCTGTGTAATATCACCTATTTCAATCTTTTTTGAGTTTGGAAATCCTAATTTTGTTGCTCTATGTTTGGAAGCAAAGCTGGTATGTGGAACATTTAACTCTTTTGATGATGTTTTTATTTTTTATCTCATAGGTGTGCATGCATGCATGCATACATACATTAATTCATTTTCCCATGGGTATACATATATTCATGCCTATATGCATGCATGCATATACAAATACACACAATTGGGTGACTTGGATATTATATCGCTCCACATTATTTTCATTCCTATCTCTGCAGTCTTGTTAGAGATCTTAATTGAAATGTCAAATGGTCATTCAAAGCAATCCACATGTGTCATTGCACAAAGGCTTGTCAAAGGTAGAGATATATTTTTAACCATACATTATTCAAAGGTATTGGTCCTTTTTCTCTTTTTAGGCTATTTTTTGTTTCCTTTTCAAATTCGTTATTCTATTGAACTATACTTTAGCTCACTATGTAATATTATCTTTCAATCTTACTTGAGTGAGGAAATCTTAATTTTATTGCTTTAGGCTTGGATGCAAGGAAAGTATGTCAAACATTTATCTCTTTTTTATAATTTTTTTATCTCATAGATACGCGAATATACATACTTATGTTCATGTATACATACGTATATGCATGCACTCATGTATATATTAATTCGTTTCCACGTGTACATATATATTTACGTACACAGGCATACACGTATTCATATAATAGGGTGACTTGAATATTAAAATATCACTCCACATTAATTCTGTCTCCATCTCTTTTGTCTACAGTCTTGTTAGCGACCTTCATTGAAAGGTTAAATGGTCATTAGTTTCCAAAGGTACTTCCTGTAATCTTCATTATAAAGTAGTAGATGGTTCCAATGTACAACCTCGTTTTGATATACTTCATACGTTGTAGTTGGAAGCAGGGCTAGTTAAGTTGCAATCCAAGATTGCAAGACGAGGAACAAGCCAAAGCTACTTTGATGGGAAGGATTGAGAGAGTAACCAAGCTAATCCTGGTTTCCCCCAAAACTGCTATCCAATCAAATATCCTTGAAAAGCCCCAGCCACTGGCGGAGGAGGCATTCATTTGGGGGAGACGACGTATTGACACAAGCAATATATTATCTGTTTATCTAAAGAATTGCTACTTTTGCAGTTGAATTGTAGTTGATGTACAAAGGCCTGATTCAAATATTACCACTCGAAGATTCAACCTGTCCTTACCATTCTTCTTCCTTGCTTATGCAGCTAGCGTACTTGCTGAATAGGAACGAGAGGGCATCATTAGAACAGGATAAGAGGGTGCTTGGCCAGTTCAGATCGAAAGTAAATTCTTATACCGTTACTTTTTATTCTTGGTCTTGTTGTTGCTGTTGATAGAAAAGCCGTATTAGAAGTTGACCTTTGTTTCAGGTTAAAAATAGATGTTTTTACATTGTATGCGCAGAGGCCTGAGAACGTGGCTGTCTCACTCAATTCAAGTGCTGGTTTGCTTGCTTCCTCGTCAAAGTCATGCCAACGTGGAGTTATGTTAAGCTATAATTACTATTACGCACCTAAGCTGATGTATATTACAATTGTAAACCCTTTTTCAAATAATCTTCTTGTAATATTTTATAATTTGCAATGGCTGTAATTATAAGGGTAAAATACATATTATTCCCTAAATTTTGTTAATTAATTCTAAGATATTTCCCTGCATTAACACTAAAACATATTTAAGAATTCAAAAATACCCTTCTATAAGATAGTGATTTGGGTTTTACAATTAGGTTATTCCAAAATATAGGGAAATAGTTTGCAATTAGAATTATTCCTTTTATTTATAATCTGTATGGTCTATGTTAGATGTGCACTTTCAATTTTAAATATCAGAGGCATTGTCAGTCGTGCCTCCAGTGGTCAGCCTTTTAGCATGCTTTCTAGTCTGTGCTCACGTACTCCATTTGGCTCAAAATTTTGGGTTCAGATTATTGTGGAAATTGTTTGTGCATATAACAAGATACCTCAGTGTATATACACATTCAACTGTGTGTTCTTTTATTATTGCTGAAAAAACGTGCTCCTGCTGTGGTCCTATATGCCCACGTGGGGCACTTCCTTTTTGTTTTAATTTCTGGACTTGTTTGCCCACACTGTCCTTTTTTAAGAATTTATTTGAAAAACATTTTAGTGACAAGATTTAAAACCCTTAAAATGAAATACTGCATTATAGGAAATTTTTATTTTTTATTTTATGATAGTTGGAAATATTTTTTCGTTATGAATGGTTTGTGACATTTTCAAATACATAGTTTTCAGACTAAAATGAGAGTTGAATTTAATTATAATAGTTTTTGTACCTCATAATCAACATACACATATTAGTTTATACTTTTTGTTTTACTAAGTGTGACTTAGTTTTAATTGTGGGCTTTTGCCTATCTGGCTTAACTAGTTACACTGGCATTTTCTGATAGATGCATGGGGGCTTTTAAAAAGTGGGTTCAGCTACTTTTTGATGCTTCAAAACAAATATGGACTTGATTTATTTAGGGAGTCACTGAGTTGAATTCAAAAAAGTCTAAAAGTTAAGTTCGAGTTCAAATTTTATATTTTGAGCATGATTATCAAAATGTGTTCAATTAAGTACTGGCAGGGGAATAATTTACATACTATATAAAATTTAACGAGTTGGTAATTTATAGATTGCATTAGAGTTATTGCCTTGGAATGTAAGATGTCTAAACATCAACAAGGGGCTTGTATGTATATAGTCCCTTGTTTTTACTAAAAACTTCATTGGATTATGCCACATTTATTATCAAATATGCAATATCCACTGCAAAAGATGCTCTTCTATGCAAGTCAACATGCATGGTGAGGATTTGTACTTATAAAATAATTATTGGGTTTTATTCTTATAAAAGTATTTAAATGATAAGGGTTGACTTATAAAGTTTTGAGACTGTGACAAGATTAATTATCATCATTAATTACAAATAAGTCAATTGTATCATAATAATTATTATTAAAGATTAAAAAAAGTCAATTATATGTATATTTTTCAAATAAAGTACTGTATTTTCATGCCAACTTTTGTATGACTTGTGTAACTCACTAATCCAAATACATTACCAACCTACTAATATAATATCTTGCTTTTCAACTCCCTAATCTACATACATCACCCTTTCATCCAAGAATCAAGCACAAAACCAAACCCTACATTATATTCAAAACATCACCACAAAAACCCCAAGTCTAAATGATAGAAAGAACTCTTTCGGTGCAATCTAGTGACAATCTCAATGAACTGTGACATAACAATGTTTCCCATCAATTTCATTTGGCTCCATTCTCATGGTCCTCAAATTTCAATGGCGTAAATTTCAATTTTCAACCCCACCACCACATTGTGCCTTTGCCACGGCGGATGATCTTGTTCCTGGCCCCACTCCCACGTTCAATTCAAAAGAACAAAGACCATTTCAAAACTCCCACTCACATTTTGATTTTGGAATCCTCCGAGCGGCAAAAATAGCCGCCGCGTGACTCCAAAATGTCTTCCTCCTCCGGCACCCGCCGGT
>JACFYI010003651.1:1823169-1844260 GCA_014898755.1 Handroanthus guayacan
CACACAAAGACAACGTGATGTGCTTGCAAAATGAATATACATTGTGTAGCTATTTAACGTGCAAGTGATCACCAAGTCAGCTTGAGGTCTCATTTGGCTGTTTAGCATGCACATGTCAAGTGGCTTAGCAAGGATTAAATTCTGAATTTACACTTGCAGAATCAACTTAATTCTGTTGCTTGGTTCCTTATGTCTTTGTTTTTACCTCTTAAAATCTTAACAATATAATCATTTTTGGTACCAGACAGAGTATTTGGTCCAGCAACAACGACTCGCCATGTTTATGATGTTGCAGCACAGCATGTTGTGAGTGGGGCCATGGAAGGAGTAAATGGTATTTGCTTTCATTACTTCTACTTTTTGTAATGTATCATTCACCGTTTCAGTTAATTACACTGAAATACAGATCATAAACATGTAAGTTTTTTTTTGGCAATATTCACATAACGAAAGCATGTCTTCAAGTTTTGTCCTCTTTGAAAAGCACAGCAAACTGATCCATGCCCATGTTCCCATTAACATAAGATTTTCCTGTGGGCTGTTTCTTTTCGTTTTTGCAGGCACAGTGTTCGCATATGGTGTCACTAGCAGCGGGAAGACACATACGATGCATGTAATTGCTAATTTTCTCCATTTCCATGATATTTATCCTCCTTCCAGTACAATATTCTGTAATGGCTGGAGATGTGTAGAGCATGAATTCTACGAGCTCTGATTTATTTTCTTTTTCTTTCATGTGAAACGCTTAGCACCATATAATGCCAAGTTTGTACTGGGCATAGTTGGTCTATTACATAGCTAGATTCACACGAAAATGTTACACCTGGCCAGGCACATCCATTTGAGTTCTCTTCCTCTCGATACTAGCATTATAAGTTGTGTGTGTTTCCATCCCAGGGGGAGCAAAAATCACCAGGAATCATACCGCTGGCTGTTAAGGATGTGTTTGGGATCATACAGGAGGTAGTTCCTTTACACCTTTAGGTGGCCACAGGGATAGAATTGCCAGTGTTGTTCTTTCCCTGATAATATAGAGAAAGTATTTTGTTGTAAATGTTGAATGACCTTTGACATGCTGTACCAGATGCCTGCGCGGGAGTTTCTCCTCCGAGTTTCTTACCTGGAAATTTACAACGAGGTTAGTGGCACATGCCGTAATGAAGTTAAGCTGCACACATTGATATGATTGAGTCTCATGAGATTGTCTGCATGTCCTTGAGGATATCTCAAGCACTATGGCATTTATATTTTAAGTCCGTGTGAAGTACTTGGAATATCTTGCTTGTTAGCTTTTTTCCTTGGTGCACTTCACATTAACTTGATTCATATATAATTCATTTTTCTTCATGGATAACGATAATAAAAATCAAAATACACCCTTCAGATGCTATAAAAGTTTTACATTTGTCTACATTAATTTATCAGACACTTGCTTCTGAATCTTATATACGACTTGCTGCTTGAAAGTTTAGGTCATCAATGACTTGCTTAATCCCACTGGACAGAATCTCAGAATACGAGAGGATGCGCAGGTACATATGTACAGTAAGTGGTTTCAATGACATGGATGTTGCTATAATTCATCACATTTGATTTATTAGGGATATCTTCACATGCATGAATTTTTATCCTTTCTGTTGCTTATATGTAAACAATAATCTCTGACACTAAGTTTGAAAGTGGATGCGAACAATATTTCCTAGGTTCTTATGCCTCCGCTTAGCTTTCCTTGCACATTTATTTTGGTGCTTAAAATTTGTCTATTGGCTTTCATTAAGTCGCAATTTAAGATGTTCCAAAACTTAGAAGCTTGCCAGCTGCAAAATGTATATATTGCAAGTTATTAATTTTCCAGAATTAAGATTTAGAAAGGATCTCTTCTGGATGTGGAAATATGATGTCTTCTCCTTCTCGCAGTTGGTTTATGACTACTCTATGTATCACGAAAGTACGAGCTGCCTTATTTTGGATGTTAATTATATGCTTTATCTAATTTGTCAATTCCTCTCATACAAATAATATTGTCCAAATGTTGAGCTTCCTAGCCTCTGGAAAGGAAGGATATCTATTTGAAATGTTATTATAATTCCTTTAAATCATTATCATATTGATTTTGGTTAAAGATGTTCCTTTTCGTATTTCTCTGTTTTATAGTTCTATGATTTGACCTTTTTTGTCGTCAGTAGTATGGTAAGATATATATTCTGCATATGGCTACATGCCTATCATTGTCTCTCTAGATTTGAAATCCACACGAGTTTCCATTTTCACGTTTGTCTGCATGTCTCTTCCATTCTCCACAGGTTTTTATATGACAATCCTGGATACCATTTGAAATTAACTAGATTAAAATGCATCAAACCTCTTGTGAATTTGAGGACTAATAAATCGAAACATGGCAGGGCATATACGTGGAGGGAATAAAAGAAGAGGTTGTCCTCTCGCCTGCTCACGCTCTTTCCCTGATAGCCTCTGGTTAAGGTAAACAGTGAAGTGATTGTGATTTCATTGTTTGGATTGAATCTTTACAAAGTCGTTTCCTTACTTTTGGCAACGAGTGATTTTTTTTCCCACTGAAATATCTTTTTGCTCTCTAAATGTAAATATGCCCCAGATTTCATGTCCAATTTATTCATGTTGGCAACTCACTCTATTCTGCTGTTATAAAAATTTACATATTTTCTGGAATACTTTCAATTTCTATTTAAGAACACTCTTAGCTTGCTTTGTTGAAACAGAGCATAGGCATGTGGGTTCGAATAACTTCAACTTACTCAGCAGTCGAAGCCACACCATATTCACTTTGGTAACACACCTTTTATTATTCTTTAATTTATGTCTGCCATTTTCAAGTAATGATATCCAATCTGTCTCTTCAGTTTTATTATTTACTTCCGAAAATGTGTCTTATCCGGAGTGTAAGTTGAGTGCACATATATTTTACCTAGAAATAGATGGATGCCAAAAATTTTGTCTCGGAAGATTTATTCTAACAGAAAATGATGATTGCTTTTTATTATTTTAATTGACAATGACCAGAAGTTCATTTGGGTTCAGAGTGATCATCTTAGTGCTTGCTCTTTAATAGTTTATACATCTTGCAGACTATTGAAAGCAGTCTACGTGGTGAAAATGAAGGAGAAGACGTGACTTTATCGCAATTGGTATGTTTTGACTGTGTTATCTTTGTAATTTTCTTTTGTTCCAGATAGGTCGATGACACTGCCATTATCTTTGTTTTTAAGTTGTTTGCGTTTCTAGTGATTCCATGTTTTCCTGTGTGTTTTAGCTTTGATGTTTGAGTACAATGATACTGAACTCTTTTATAGCATTTGATTGACTTGGCAGGATCTGAAAGTTCCAAAACAGAGACAACTGGATTGAGGAGAAAAGAAGGTTCTTACATAAATAAAAGCTTACTCACTCTCGGCACTGTAAGGCACATGCCAATCTCTTTCTTTTTACTCATTTGTGCTGGTTTCGAGATTCTAGTGTGTGTTTTACAGTATTCTCTGTTCGATCCAGGTGATATCCAAATTAACAGATGGAAAATCCACCCATATACCATATCGAGATTCAAAACTCACACGCTTGTTGCAGTCATCACTTAGTGGCCGTGGTCGAGTCTCAGTAAGTTTTAGTTCATAAAATTTGTAAACCTACTGGTAATGACTTGCTATCCCATACAATATTATCTGAAAGATATTAGTTATCGGCACTTCTCGGGGGGGAATTCTGATTCTTCCTTGAACTTTTGTGTAGCTTATTTGCACAGTGACGCCAGCCTCTAGCAATACTGAAGAAACTCACAACACTCTTAAGTTCGCTCAACGTAGTAAGCATGTCGAAATCAAGGCCTCTCAGAATAAGGTGAGATATAGGCAATTCTTAACTCATGTAAACTGGTAGAAACTCTGGATATCTTTTGAGAACTTGTTAATCTCTCTTTGATTTATCCTTGACAGATTTTGGATGATAAGTCTCTCATCAAAAAGTACCAAAGAGAAATTTCAAATCTAAAGCAAGAGCTTGAGCAATTAAAGCGTGGCATGACGGAGAAAGAAAATTTGGTGGCACCAAGCCAAGATGATTTAGTTAATTTGAAACTCCAGGTTGGTGCCAACTGCCAACAATCTGTATTGTGGTTTATTTTTTCATTTTATTTTATTATTATTTTTTTTCCTGATGGGTAAAAAGATTTAGAATTGAATTCTATAAAACATTCCTAGGAGCGGAGACCTGTTATTGTTTCTTCAACTATGGCAATGAATGTGATGCATCTTCTGTTATTGACATCAACTTCTTGAAATGCTGAAATAGCTTCTAGAGGATATTTTATGTGCTCTTCGTTGTAAAGTAGTAAATCGTTTTACTGTTCGAGTATGAACTGAGTTCTTATGTACTTCATATGTTGCAGTTGGAAGCAGGGCAAATAAAATTGCAATCAAGATTGGAAGAGGAGGAACAAGAAAAAGCTGCTTTAATGGGAAGGATTCAGAGATTAACCAAGCTGATCTTGGTTTCTACCAAAACTACTATCCAACCGAACATCCTTGAGAAGCCCAGCCACAGACGGAGGCATTCATTTGGGGAAGATGAGGTGCTGACACCGAAACTAGTATCTTTATTAGATAGCCAGGATATTATTAATTTGTCTAATGAATTGCTACCTCGTAGTTGATATCTAAAGACCTAGTTCAAATATTACCACTTGAAGGTTCAATTTACCTTTGCCATTTTTCTTCCTTGCATGTACAGTTAGCCTACTTGCCAGATAGAAAACGAGAGGGCATGATTGACGATGATGCTGGAAGTATTGATTCTGAAATTTCTGTGGGTGGAAGGAGTGATGGACTGAATCTTGATGAGTTAGTCAGAGATTACAAAAGGAACAGGAGGAGAGGGATGCTTGGTTGGTTCAAATTGAAAGTAAATTCTTAAGCTGCTTTTTTATTCTCAGCCTTACGGTTGGTGTTGATAGAAATAGCCATATGAATGGTTAAAAGACGGCTTTTTTTATCCCCAGATTAAGAACTGCTGTTTTTATAATTTGTTTGCAGAAGCCTGAGAATGTGGTTGTCTCATCATCAAGTGCTGATTATGAGAGTTCTGCAAGTGGTTCTCCTGCTTCCTCGTCAAAGTCATCCCAACACAGAGTTATGTTTAGTGATATGAAAGATGCACAGAGGAAATCAATTAGTAGAAAAGTAGATGATGCTCCTCCTGCTGATTCTTTTCCGGAAAGAACGCAAGCAGGTGATTTGTTCAGTGCAGCTGTTGGTGCAAGACGTCTCCCACCGGTGAGACATGGTTTGCTTTGCTTAATTCACTTCTATCGATCTATTTGATTGCATTTATTGTTCTAACATATTGAACACTTCTAAAGTCTGTGCCGCCAAGTTTTCTTGTCTCTAATTTTGACAAGCATGGATAAATTTGTGGGCTTTTATTTTAAGGTTAGATGGGTGGAGGGAAAATTCTCTGTGCTCTATCTTAAAGGTAGATGGGTATAACAAATTCGCAACAGTTTCACAAAACTCTTGAAGACTGAATGTTCCATAACTTACACATGGTACACAGAAATCTAGTTCTTCATATCGGCTTTCTTGGGAGCTATCTAAACAGACGGAAATTTTCAAACCTAGGCTGCATGCCATCAAGTCCATCGATGAATGTGAAAATTGACATACTCACTAACAATGTATAATGTATGTAAATAACATGGTTTTGAGCTTATAGGCAAGCTGTACCATAGGCTTGAATTATTTCTATAAACTTGAAATGTAGACTGGGAGCACCATCATGGATCAAATGGAACTTTTCCGTGAGCAAATAAAGATGATAGCTGGAGAGGTGGCTTTACTGACCAGTTCAGTGAAAAGATTATCGGAGCAGGCGGCTAAGAATCCTGGAGACTCCAAACTTCAGGTTAGTTCTTCAGATAGAGTTGTCATTATATCTCAGCATACCTATGTCGTTGTAAGGCATTACTTAATAGAATTTCTGTGAGTATCTTTTCATATTCTACAGGGTCTATATTAGATTTGCGTTATCTATTATGTGCTTGGGTTCAGATTATGTCCAATTTTAAGCATAGACTTAAGGATAGAGTTATTTTTGTAATCCTGACAAAAAGTGAAAAATTTTGTCATGCTTGTTATTCTCACTAGGAAAACATACAAAAGTTGAAGGATGAAATGAGAGAAAAGAAGCATCAGATGCGAGTTCTAGAGCAACGCATGATTGGATCAGTGGAGATATCTCCATATGGTTCAAACATTGTTGAGATGTCTCAGGTAAGCTTTTCAAACTTACCATCAAACAAGCCTACAATGAATTCGTAAACCTGTGATTAAGTTTGTAAACTACAGAGTATATGCTTTCACAAAGAGAAGATCATACACAAAGTATCAACTTTCCACTTTGTTATTTATATCTGTTGTATCTTCATATGGTCCTCATGCAGGCTTTGTCCAGGCTTGCTACTCAACTAAATGAAAAGACTTTCGAACTTGAGGTATGCTGAACCATTTTAATGTTCTATCTGTTTCACAACAATTTCAACTGGAAATATATGAACTAATATGAACAAATTTATGTCACGATTGGAAAAGATCAAATCAGCAGATAACAGGGTCATCCAGGAGCAACTACGAGCGAAGGTAATTGTCACTGCCAAACTTTGCATATTATCTCTATATAATGATAATATGCGTTCTATTGTGAAAGAACCCAAAAAGACATATACAGATTGGATCTGGATTACAATAACTCATACGGATGCATTCATGATCAATGTCCAAAATAAATGATATAAAAGACGAAAAGTATAAGGATATTCTAACTCTTACCAAGTGCATTGAATCACTGTCTGTTATCAGACATTGGAGAATACTCAGATGCAAGAAACCATCACTCTATTAAGGGGGCAGCTTGATTCCATGATGTCAAGTAAAAGTTCAAGAAGTGCAGATAGCACCACTAGGATAAACAGCTCCCAAGAATCCTCGGAAATTACAAATGGGTCTGAGATTAATTCGTGTGAAGAAATATATCTTGATGAACATACACCACCAAGTGTTGGGAGCTTGAACAGAAAATCCAACCATGGTGATGCTAACGAGTGCAATGGTGATACCTTTCCAAAGTCTCAGCTTCTCGTGCAGGTTGGTTTTTTATGCTTGTGTGTCCTTTTTGGTAATCGTGTTAAGCTACCATATGTAGAGTGTATTTGAGCGAGCTTATAAGCTCTTTAAACATCTTATAACATGTTCAGGAGAGCTTGTAAGATATTGGAAACTGTTTGCTAAATTTTCAAAAGAAAAGTGCTTATAAGCTTCCAAAATAAGATGTCAAGATTTTGATTGAAGAACAAAAAGTTCTTAAATTATTTTTAAAATTTTAACATGCTTCTTTAACTTTAACTATGTTAATTACAAAATTCTATTACTAACATCTTATATGCTCACTGTCTTATTTTATCCAAGCACGTCACAAATTTCTTCTACAAAATACATCTTATTACGTCATAAGTTGTAACATGTTTAGAATAAGCATTGCCAACCCCCTCATAGTCTCATTGTCATCATTCTTCACATGATTAGGCCTTTTAGCATCAGATTTTTATGCATCCCTCTGTCACACAGGCTGCTGAGATAGAGTCATTGAAGCAAGACAATGTAAGACTTATCGAAGAGAAGGACGGACTAGAAATTCACTGCCAAAAGCAAACTGAGGAAGCTTCTTACGCCAAAGAGCTTGCTGCCGCAGCAGCAGTCGAGCTCCGTAACTTGGCTGAAGAAGTAACCAAACTTTCCTACCAAAACGCCAAACTAACTGCTGATCTAGCAGCTGCAAAAGACTTTCGATGCAAAGCAAGCTGCTGCCAAAAATCTGCAAATGGAATCAGTGGTGGCCGATCTAACTCAAGGTCGAGAAAGCCAGAGGGTAGATTATCTGTGGAGGAATTTGAGCTGGAGTTGAGTGCAAGATACCAAAGAGAAGCCTCTTTGGTTGCTGCATTATCTGAAAGAGATAAAATAGAAGCAGATTTGCGAAAGAGACTTGATGATGCAAAGAAGCATGAAGAGAAATTGGAAAATGAACTTGCAAATATGTGGGTTTTGGTTGCAAAGTTGCGCAAATCTACTGGTAGTTCAGATGAGACTGCAGTTCTGGGGCGCGACGCATTAAGTGACGGTCAATTGATAACAAAATTTCATGAGAATGAAGAAAGTGAAAGTGTTGAAGTTTGCTCGGTTGAGGAGTTGGAAGCTTGCTATCAATCTGAAAGGAGAAGGCGCAAAGAGCTTGAGGCTCTGGTTTTGAGATTAAAGGTAAGTTATTTCTGTGCTGCTATTAGGTTAACTTCATCACTGGCTAAGATCACTTTGCATTAATTAACCCATTAACCCAAATTATAAGCTTATTTAAAACATCTTATAAGCTCCTACTTCTTATAAACATGTTCTTAAAGCTTATAAACTAGATCTTATCCTAAAATTGAGGTTTATAAAGTGTGTAGACAATTCAAGATGTTAAAGCTCATAAATATTGTTGGTAATGACAATTTTGTAATTAATATGATTAAAATTAAATAAACATATTGAGATTAACTCCTTGTTTAATGAATAATGAAAAAGTTTATATGATTCTAATTAATATCTTTATCACTGGGGCTTATAAGATCCCTTTTTTACGAACACTAAATTGATACTGTGACATTTTACAAGCTCTTGAGCATTTTATAAGATATTTTGAATAGTTTATAAGATTGCGTAAACACCCTCTTATTGTTGCCTGAAATGTCTTGCAGGGCTCAAATAATCTTTTATAGCATTTATTCCACATGAAGTTCCGGGGCTTTTAGGTGCCCAAAATTGACTTCTTTTTTACCAGTTGATTGACCCCTGAATGCCTTTGGCCCCAAAGGGAAGTTCTTCTTTCTTTACGCGGTGCTAATAACTGGTAATTTCACCATTTATCGCCAGAAAGAAGTTCCCACGTCACCTTTCTGACAAATATTTACGGTTCGCGCAGTTAATTCTCTAACTTGGGCTATGTACCGTACATTGTAACTGCCATTCTCCTTATGCTAGTGTGAGAGGAGATTCAGGAGAACTCATTTCCATCTTTTTCTATTAGAAAAGAATTGACTTCTATTCTGGAACACATATTGGACTTGAGGGAAGAAAACAAAAAGGGAATTTGGTGAGATTTTTATTTAAAACAAATTGGTAAAATTTCCGTTTAAATATAAGATATCAAAACTTATAAGATGTTAAAAATAATAATTTTATTATTAATATTAAAAAGTTAATTAAAGGGGTATGTTGAGATATTGAAAATAAACTAGGAGTTTTTTAAAATCCTAAAATTTATCTTTAGATTTGTAAGTGTCTGAGACTTTATTTTGAGAAAAATTAGTGAATCTTTCCTGACATCTTATAAATTTTTATACATATTATAAAATAGAATATTTTAAAAAGCTTATAAAATTATACAAACACTGTTAAAGTGTAAACACTCTGATTTTTTAGTAACAAGAAGCTCAAGCATGCATTGGGATAATTATTAGTTTTTTCCCGAATAATTGATTTTGAGTTAACCAAATAAATATGCACCATAATTTCCCAGAATTACAAAGCAAAAGAAGAGGTCAAAATTTGGCAAAAGTCTCCGGGATATGAGCCCTAGAAATTTGCCGAACTTGGGCCCCCAAATGAATCCAAAAAACATAAATTAATTACATCATTTTTGAGAAATTCTAATAATAAATTACATTGAAAAAAAAATAACAATTATTATATCAGACAAAATACATCGTCCAATCCTGAAATAATAGGCTTATTCAGTAAAAATCTTACCAACCTATCAAGGCTCGAAGAATGCCAAGAATATTGCCTCGTAAAAGTGCCTTGAGAAATTTTAACTTCCAGGGAGCGTATGGAGGGTATCGTGCAGCAACATCTCCACCGAAACCACGTTGTAAGACTGCCTTCTTATGGCTGAATGCATCAAATGTGAATTTCCCATGGTATGCTCCTATGCCGCTATCCCCTACGCCTCCAAACGGCAAACCAGGCTCCACAAACTGCATATTCAAAGTTTGGTTGATAAATCTAATGTAACACATACACTTTGAGTGTCATCGAAGTGATCACCAGAATTGCTCCAGTACATGGTTAATAGTAAGATACTAAAATTGGCCACTAAAACCGACCAACCTGACCCGAGTTGCGGTGCATTGGCCATCCGTTAAGAAAGAGTTGGACGGCTTAGATCAAGTCAGGTCTCTCTCATGCGCACAAGTACTAACGATGAAAATACCTATAAATATTGTAGGCCAAACATAACCAAGTACGTATACCTTAAGTTATCTAACATTTACTTTTTCGTTGCCCAAGGATCGAATAGCATGAGAGAGTTTTTGCAAGGCAACACCTAGCGACCGCATTTTGGCTCTCTTTGATTTATGTCATAGCTAACGCTGGTCTAGTAGATGGTGCTACTTGGCCGTGAGATTTACCCGATCACAGCCTAATTCAAAGGATCAATAACGAGCTGAAACTAATTTCAATTTGCATGCACCTAATGTCGATCTCATGTTGGCATGTGTTGGAGCCTCAAAGTTGGAAATCTTTTGCAATGATAATAAGTCGAGAAGGAAGACTTACGTGTAGAGTAGTATCGTTAATGGTCATACCCCCTGCTGAAATGCTTCTTATGAACTCCTCCTTGAGCTTCTTGTCATTTGTAAACAGATAAGCAGCAAGCGGCTTCCCTTTAGCATTAATCAGATCGAAAGAATCCTCAATTTTGTTTACCTTCATGAAAAAGAGAAGCAAATCAATTAGCACAATAAATTACGCTGGTTGTTCTCGTTGCTTAAAGGAAAATTGGAAGAATGTTAAGTTTTACCGTCAGAATGGGAAGTAGAGGACCAAAAATCTCCTCATTCATGATTAGAGAATCTTCTGGGACATCCAATAGAAGAGTCGGAGCAATCTTGCTGGAAAGTTGGAATGAAAAAAAGATAACATGCATCTAGGTTCTACTAACATAAGGTCATTGTTGTACAAGAAAAGAGTGCCAAAACGTAGTTTCAGAACTTACAGGTTGGTTTTATCCCATTGACCTCCGTGAACAATCTTACCAGAAACCTTCTCGTCGTCTAAAAACTTTGTCAAACGATCAAAATGATGGGCATTTATAATACTTGACAAGTCTTTCGATTGTACAGGATCCTTTCCGTAAAATTTCTCAAGTTCAGCTGAAAGAGCATTTACCTGAGATGTCAACAAAATTTAACACGAAAGTGAAAAAGTAAACATTTGATGATACATATACGTATGTGTGTGTGTGTGTGTGTGTGTGTGAAAGATTGTTCCATCAGATGGGATTCCTCACCACTTTTGAAGCATATTCTTTGGTTGTTATTATGTAGTCGGGGGAAACACAGGTTTGTCCACTGTTACATCCCCACTTGCCTGAAATTATCCGTCTAGCCGCAACCTTTCAAATACACGAACAACTTTACATGATGATAGAAATGATTACAGCAGTAAAAAGCAAGAAACAGTCACACGTTCTTGTTATCATTCCATGAGAAAAGTTCGTAATTTTGAAATAATTCTGGAGAATAAAAGATTTTACGTCTAAGTTGATGTTTGTGTCGACTACCACAGGGCATTTCCCACCTAGCTCTAAAACCACAGGTGTGAGATGCTTTGCAGCTGCGGCTAAAACAATCCGTCCCACCTTGCCATTCCCTGTAGAGTTGTTTGTTTGACATATATCAAGATCATACACTAGTTCAATTGGTAGAACGGAGAAGAAAAAATCCAATATATATATATATATATATCTGGGTGATTTATTATTTTCTACCTGTGTAAAATATTTTATCCCATTTTTGCTCCAGCAACGCAGTGGTTTCAGGCACAGCACCCTCAACAACTTTCACAGCTGAGGTATCAATGTACTCTCCGAGAAGTTTTGAAAGCAACGAGGATGTCCCTGGGGCAACTTCAGATGGCTTCAATACTACAGCATTACCAGCTGCAATAGCTCCAATGACTGGATCGAGCGATAACACTTTGGAGGGGAAGGAAGACGACACAGTCAAAAGTAGCATCTTATGAGTGTAGGAATAATAGCGTTTTATGATTGCTTAATAATATGAGTCAAGAGATTTAACACATACGAAAAGGATAGTTCCAAGTTGATATTACTAATACAACGCCCAAAGGTTCCGTCACTATTTCAGCTGATGAGGGGAAGGTTACCACTGAAGTTTTCACCTGCAAATACGCAAATTCAGCATCTCAGCCAAGAAACTATAAGAAATTTAAGCTTTTAACAAACCATAAGTTTACTTTTTGTGGGCTCATCCATCGACGTAATTCCTTCAATGCCAATCTGCATGCCGATGATACTGCAGAAATCTACATCACGAAACACGTACGTTGGATTTACTATGAAAAACAAAGATGAAATAAGAGGGATGAAAGAAGAAATCATGCTAGAATATGTCAAATTCAAAATTCCCCAAGAAAAAGGAACCACCGACAAGACAACTTAGGCACCAAAACCTTGAGAAGACAAACTGAATTTGAGGTTACAATATTTAGCATTCTTGGGAGTCTAAATTATGTGATATAAGTTTAGAGGTCATAAATCAAACAAGAAAAGAATTCATTAGCATTTCCAAGAATTATAATGATAATCATTGAGCACCTCCTAACAAAAGCTAACAATTCTATGGTCATTAATGAACTAATGTCCAGACAAACCGATTACTGCTCATCCATTCAATATAAACTAGGGACAGATAAAAAAAATCTTTCATAAATGACTCTGTCAGACACCCCTTGTCCCAGCAGACCACTGTACAACCTTTGGAGAATAATGTACAAGAAAAATATGCAACAACTTGTCTGCTTCTCATAAATTCTTTGCCTGCCAAACCTCAGTACAAGTGTTTTTACCTTGACTACTCCTCTTAGATTGAAGCAGCAACAATTCAATACCGTACATAATTTCAGACCCCTTTTGAGTTTCAATTTGCAGACACGGCTTTCTAGATCTCTTTTAAGTTTCCTCACTGAACCTCAACTTTTGACCAAATCAAACACAAATAAAAGAGCCCAGGTTTCTCCTTTCCGCCATTAATGAGAGGGGCAAAGCATTAATGCTGAAAAAGACAAAATCTTTACCTCATTTATATCAAGAAAAGCACACAAACATTTAAAATGAGAACCCATAATACGCAGTCCGAGGTTGCAATCATTGGAGCACAAGAGAACACAAAAAGATTTACAAATCATTTATATCAAGAATCAAACAAGCACATTGAATAAAACACAAGAAGATAAAAAAATAAAATGGGTCGACCAGACCTCATGAACAAAAGCTTCGAATTCTGGCTTATTGAGATCAGAACGTAAAGCTTCGACTATTTCTTTCTCATGGTGAGTGACTATTTTGAGAATGGCTTTCAACTGCGAAACCCGCCACTCAAAAGACCTGGTCTTGCCGCTGGCGTAGGTGGATCTCAGCTCCTTCACCACCGCTTCCATATCCCCCGCCATTTTTTCTAGAAATTTGCAAAACCCCACTTCCAAAGACGGCGATTATATCCCTGCGATATTATTATATAATGTACACATATATTATATATATGGAAGGTCTCTGTGCTTATCGAAAATTGGTGGATGCGTTATGGCTGGTTTCAAGGGATTGCCATTTGCCAACTGATATATTTTTTGATTATATATTTACCATATCATATAATGGATATTATTATAATATACTATGGATCGTATATGGGAAGTAGAATTATGGCATTGGTTTCTACAATTTGATTCGGGACGATTGAAAGTGATGCAAGTTTTATGAAGGGAGAAACAGAAAGAATAGCTTTTTTGATAAGTTAAAACAGAAACAATAGCTTGCGCACGCGCAGGTTGGTGATATGGTTGACAAAACTTCATCTTTTTGGGTAAGTGGAAAGGGCCAAAAGGCCCAAATAATAATTAAAAAAAAAAAGAAACAACTATATTTTATTTTTAGTGAAAAAATTATATCAGTTAAAGCATTTAAGTGAATTGACATCACCCTTTCCCTAAAATTCCTAAAAAGGAGATTAGGGTTTAATTTTCATGTAAATAGAATTGCTTAAAAAACATATCATCCTTGTATCCTCATACATGAATTCTTACCTTTCTATAATTAAAATTATATATTCTTACCATGGAACACCATACATATATATATATATTTATAGATAAAAGGTAGGATCGGGAAAACTCAAAGTAGCTGGAAAAACCAATTGTTAATGAATGTTCATCTCGTCAAAATGAAATTAAATCCAGCTTAGTTACCGCTATCCTACCAATACACCAGTGCATAAAGTCTCAATTCTCATATTTTGTAGCAAGTTAGATGCTCTGTGTTTGGTAGCAAATCACATGTTATGTCCTGGAATTCCGTTTTCAGAAATATTTTTTCTTCCTTTTGTGGACATAAGTGTAGAAAAGCGTAAAGATATGTGGTGGAGTGAACTCATAAGCAATAATAATAAATAACATAAGGTTTCAATACTTTTCATTTATCAGGCAAGCCAAACAAATGATACACAACCTTAAACAATATTCCTAATTTTCTGTTTTGTGGGGAGACCAAACGCGACATTTAAGGTATGCTTCAGTTTTAAGAAAGAGAAGCGTGCAAGCAACAAAATTGCGTTTTTTTCGGTTTCTCGTATAAATGTAAAACTATGTTGGACTTTGGAGAAGTTAACATCGTAATATAAAAAAAATAAATTATATTGGACTTTGACATAGGAATTATATTTAAGGACAATGACATGGGAAATCCCATGAGCCGACCTAATTCTACAAAAATTCTTTCTACTTGAAAAATTATAATAACACTTCTTATCATTTTTTCAATTGATAAATAATCTGACAGAATATATGTTACATTACAGTTAAATCATTTGAACAAGATAGACTAATTGTAGGGGTTAATTGTAATAATACTTAGGCTCTATTAAATTTTCTGTCAATTAGACTAATAGTAGAGGGTGTTATGTAGGCTAAAAGAATATTTTTGTAATTAGATCAAACCAATAAAGATGCTTAGGCAACCATCCCTTATATTTAACTTAAATTAATTTTGAGAAAAACTTATTCTTGATTATTATATGTGTGTGTGTGTTTCACCATTAAGTGAAGGAAACAACAAAAATTTATATGTTAGGACGATATATATAATGCAATCTATAATACTTTAGAGGATATTTGAGTGAGATGTTTGAAATTCGTAAATGTCATAAAATATATATATATATATTTAATGAGTTATAAAAGTAAGACAATGAAATCTTATAAATTATTTTGAAAAAGCTAATATGTTACTTTAGTAATATTATAAAGATTTACAAATTTTATATATTTTAAGTTTTTTCAAATTCAAGTTTTAGTTCTAGATGTTGACACTAAATGGGTTTGGAGACGGATTTCCCTACTACCCTGAGAAAAAGATTTAAAGCAGTCCAATTACAAAATTTCCATAATCTCTTAGGCCCAAGCTAGATGGGCCATGGACCAATTTTCTAGACCCAATAAATATAAGTCCTGGCTGTTTCCAGCCCAAGTTCCCTAACCCTCTGTACCAGTTCTTGAAAACCGATCAAAAGACCGTACTTTCCATTTCTCTTCACCTCCGGCGAGAAATTCCTCCGGTTGTTCACCGGTAAGCTGCTGTCTTTCCTTTATCCTTTTCTGTTTTTAGTCTTCTTTTCCTTTCGATTTGTATTGAAGAAAAACGCAGGCAGAAACCCGGATCCGCATTGACTAGGATTCGCTTCCCGTAACTCGGGGCTTGGTGATGTGGGAATTGATCCATTTAATAGTTTCTATTCGTTCAATAATGTGGAAAAGATTTGTAGTTTCAATACATTTTGAATGTTAAAGTGTTTATGGATTTGAATTTGTGTATATGTGGATGTTGATCTGGAGATGGTGCTCGGATGGAAAGGGGAAAATTATTTTTAGCTTATGGATGAATTCCATTTGGCTTTTTCACAAGCTCAGGTGTCCTTGTCAATTTCTTAAAATCGTTATAGTTAACTTCGAGGCTAAGGAAGTATAGTTCTTGAATTCTGCTAGCAGTATTGGGTTTTTGACAAGCTGCAACTGAATTGAGTTTAGAGTTTTGACCGACTTTAGTCCTCAATGTTAGATTTTTGCGATGAACTTCTTTGATAAGTAAAGCAACCATGTCTGGATCCAACTAGCATTTTGTTTATGCTGAAATGTTACTGCTGCTACATGAATATAGTGAATCATGCTAGTAGAGGAAGCTTCCTTAGAACGCGTGGGTTTGTGATTGTTTTATATCATTTCACACATGCATTTGTATAGATTTCTCTCCCTTCTTATTCATGGATCCCTTTTCGCTCTTGCAGATTTTTTGGATTATAGAAGAGATGTATGATAATCTTGGAGCACAGCCTGGGGCGCCTCGACCACCTAATGCACAGCCAAATCCTTTTGGGAATGCATTCTATGGTGCGAGTTCAGGATTCATTAAAGGCGGACTGGGTGCTTATGGAGAGAAAATTTTAGGATCTAGCTCCGAGTATGTGCAAAGTAATGTAAGTAGCTAATGGGTCTGAGCCTCTGATAGAATTTAATCTATTTCAACTTTTGAGGATTTTGTTTTAGATACATTTCTTGATGCCTCGGACATCACTAATGCCGTATCATGCTCATAAGAGAGAGAACTTCATCACTGTTGAGAGTTTTAGTTATACATTTAACTTTTATTTATTTATTTATTTATCTAATTGTTCAATAAACAGATCAGCAGGTACTTTTCTGACCCTCAATACTATTTCCAAGTCAATGATCATTATGTGAAGAATAAACTGAAGGTTGTTCTTTTCCCATTTCTTCACAGGGTAATATTTTGATCCTCTTCAATGTTTTCCAGTTCACTTATTCTATGTTATTTCAGCTTCTTTGTGGTTAGGCTTTTCTGTTTAACAGTAATATATTCACATTTTTCAATCCCTTTCAGGGCCATTGGACAAGAATCAGTGAGCCAGTTGGTGGCAGGCTCTCCTACAAGCCCCCTATTTACGATATAAATGCTCCAGACTTGTACATTCCGTTTATGGCATTTGGTACCTATATGGTTCTTGCTGGCCTGTCATTAGGTCTTCATGGAAAGTAAGTTTCCTTTTTACCTTTTTCAGGAGTAACCACACACACACACATATATTATTTTCTGTGCCTGGACTTGGTCTAGGTTTCCTCTAAAGCAGGTTCTTGTTTATTTGTGCTTCGGATAGTGTATTTGAGAGTTGAGTTGATTTATTCACAGCTGAGCGTATTCCCCATTTACGTTGTTGTTTATGGTGGAAGAATTTAAGAATATTTTCCTGCTTTACCTTTTCCTGGACTCAATATAGGTTTTATCTGAAGTGAGCTTTATGTTCTAATTGGTGCTTAGGGGTAATGCATCATGGCATTGAGTTGATTTCGTGTCTCTTGCATTATCTCTTCATTCTCTGGAATGTGTCTTAGATTTCCCTTGTTATATGTCTCTCTATTGATTGATTGAGGGGGAGTTTTTTTGACAGCATGCCTCCTTTTTTTGGCTTTATATTCTTTCGTTTTATGCATCTGAAGCATACACTAAACATATGAATATATCCGATCTAAGATTTTTATTCACTTTAGAGCAATTGAGAAGTCCTGACATTTTCTTGAAAAGATACTTTACATCTTTTTATTTTCTGAAATGCTAAAAGTTGCGTGTTACAATTTTTCTGTAATTAAATGAAAATTCTTGTTAGATGAGCTTAAAGAATTGGATCTGAGGCTGAGTGCTGAGATATGGTTACTTTTAACTCTTCATATGGTCATTTTCAACACTTTCCCTCTACTGTTCTCCATTGTATTCCTGTTGGTTGCACATATTACCCTTTTGCATTTCCATCATTGATCTTTCCCCTCTACAGTTTCGAATTTAACTTTTTGAGTTTACTTTTCCCTGCTGCCCCCTACGTAATGTTAGAATAATTTTTTATATCCTTCATTGTAATAATTCCATATTGCTTGCCAGGTTTAGCCCGGAGGCTCTTAACTGGCTCTTTGTCAAGGGTCTCGTAGGTTGGACTTTTCAAGTGGCCCTGCTGAAAATGGCATTATTCTCCTTGGGTACTGGAGAGGCACCTTTGCTCGACATTGTGGCTTATGCTGGATACACTTTCACAGGACTATCTCTAGCCGTCTTGGGAAAAATATTTTGGGGCCACGCATACTACTTTCTGTTGCCATGGACATGTTTGTGCATGGGAATTTTCTTGGTGAAGACGATGAAGCGAGTTCTTTTTGCCGAAGTTAGGAGTTACGATTCGAGCAGGCATCATTATCTGCTGCTCGTTATCGCCTTGGCACAGTTCCCACTCCTCATCTGGCTAGGCAACATTACCCTCAATTGGCTTTTTTAAACGCTATGTATTCACAGAACATTACATTTGGCGCTGATACAAATGACTGTCTGAAGAACTGGTTTTGGTGCTATTTCATTAATTTGTTCATGACATGCCATTCGAGCAATCACATTCTGGCTTTCCTAACATTTTAATCTAGGCAGATGTATGTTCATGGTTTTAGAACTTAAACCATGAGTTTTGGTTCAGATTGGGCATTTCAATTCTGTTAGATCAATAAAATTGTTTAACGTGTGAATCAATGTAAATTGATCAAAACATGTTGGGAAGGGGAATAGAGGATCCAAAGTAAGAATAGAAAAATCAAGACCTGTTAGTTAGGCGTTTTAAAATTGGCGTTTGGTGTGTGAATCATGTAAATTGGTCAAAACTTGTCGGGTTATGGGAAATCAAAAGCTGTTAGGAATTGGAAAATTGGCGATCGGGTTTAAATGTCTTCTTTCCTTTTCTTGTGTGGTTTTACACTTCAATTTGATTACTTTGATTGAGGTTTGAATATTTTGAATTGATAGAACATAATATGAGAAAATATTTGCAATAGATGGCGAACCTTTTATTTTTAATTATTCTGTATTTCTATATTATTTAAGAAATGTTTATATTATATTTATACTAAATGTATTAATCGTACAATATATTTTAAATTAATAGTCAAGCTGGTCAAACAAATACGGAGGGCTGCGGATCTGGGGCCGGGATGCCGACAGAATCTAGATGATTCTAGAAGAAGACAGCAACTACGAAATTGCCATTGAAATCTAGTAACAGTGACATGATTCATCATTTATCGGGGGAATCGTCGTTTTCATACCATATAGTGAAGACTGAATAGCCTACCAACCAAGAACGCTCTCTACTTATTTTGCTGGTCAAAGCGTGCTTCCGGCTATGCGAAATTATGTATTTTTATGCCGCCGTTTTTCTGAATAAAATGTCTCCATCTTCCTCTTTTTGTAGAAAAAATATGATTTGATTTCCAACTATCTTTGTTTAACCCTTTACTATATATAATATTTGTCTAGCAGTTTAGAGAATTTTTTTTTTATTTAGTTCATATATTTAATATTTTAAATATATAAAGAAAAACGATTACATTCAATCATTACATTAATATCAATATATAGATACATTTTAAATATCAAATCATGAACCAACAAGACAATATATTATCATCGTAGACAAAGACTATTATATAGTAAATAAAAGTCTACCCGTTATTGGTGGAAATTGAACTTACACCAGCCTTATGAAAAAGGAAGATGGTCTCACTTTATCCAAAAGACAAAAGATGATGACGATCTTTAAAATATATTGATATAATGATTTAATATATTTGCTTCTTTAATGAAATATGTATTTTGATATTTCCATTTCTTGTAAAATTAAATGAAAGTGTCATTGGTTTTCTACTATTTTTCCTACCCCATTTATTTTGGAAATAAACGAAAATAGGCAAGATTTTTGAAAAAATAACGAACAATATGTTTTCAGTAACTGTTTTTCTTGGTTTGTCTTTTAATTTGATAAAACTGGAGGAAAGAAACCGGAGACGTTCCGCTCAAATAGTCAATCAGATCTTTCCACGCGCACTCTCACCAACCCCTATATTAGGCAATAGTCCATGACCGATGGTCTAGCATTTTCGTTTCAACTTAGCAGCCATGGCTTCCTTTTCCGCCGCCGCTATCGCCCCTGGAGTTCTCCCTTCCACCACCACTGCCGCTACCAGGCTCTCCTACCGTTCCTTTGTTTCGGTCAAATGCCTCGGATCGTCCTCTTTCCTCCCACGGCTCTGCCTTCCTCAGGTGCACTGGGTAACACTATTAATTTATTAGTGCTTTTGGTTCGTCCATTTTGCTTATTTCTTTGGTATTCTTCTACCTTAATGGAAGAGCGCGTTGCGACGATCGGCTAGTTTGAGAACTAGTTATTCGACGGTTTCATCACCCCAGAGCTTCGCGTCGGCCCCTGAGCAGCTGAAAGGTGCCAGAGAGGATATAAAAGAGCTTCTCAACTCTACGTTCTGTCACCCTATTCTGGTAACTTCTTCTTCTTCTTCTTTGCTAAATCATGAACTAAAAAGTTTTAATCTCATCAGTTAGTTTACTTTGAATGCGATTTATTGGTTGAATAAGTGTGTAGATTTTGTTTCTGATATGGTTTTCTGCCTCGTGGTTGTTGGAGATTGTTTCCTTTAGCTTGTTAATCTTGGTGACTGGTTATGTTTAGTAAATAGCTTTCTGCTAACCTGCTCGAAGCCAAAATTATGTTCGCCGTAAGATGGATTATTGACCTGTTAGATCTTTGTTTCATCCAAGTACACAAGCAATTTTTCCATTGATGCGTTTGATTATATGGAAAAAAAGTTGATGTGTAAAGCTGGTATATGGTATATGTGGAAACTGTGGATTTATAAGCATTAACTTATATAGGTCCGACTGGGCTGGCATGATGCTGGGACACATGACAAGAATATTCCAGATTGGCCACAAAGGGGTGGCGCTAATGGAAGTTTAAGATTCGAAATTGAACTGAAACATGGAGCAAATGCTGGTAACCTTT
>JACFYI010003651.1:1844360-1861319 GCA_014898755.1 Handroanthus guayacan
TAAGTGGAAGAACATGATTCAAGTAACTGCAATCACATAAACATATGATGAGTCTTCTCTAAGTTGATATATCGTCTTGATTCTTTTTCCTTCTTATTTTAGTGTCTTCAGTTTGCACTAATAAGATCAACATTTCATTACTAGCCTTGCTAATATTCATATGCACAAATACAAAATAGCTTGATTTTTGCTTGCTGTTTGAGTACAAAATAGCTTGATTTTCGCTTGCTGTTTGAGTACTAAGGTGCTATTTCTGTGTCGCAGAAAGATGGACCAGGTGCTCCTGGAGGACAATCATGGACCGTGCAGTGGCTGAAATTTGATAATTCTTACTTTAAGGTGCGACTTGATGA
This sequence comes from Handroanthus guayacan, assembly GCA_014898755.1. NCBI lineage: Eukaryota > Viridiplantae > Streptophyta > Magnoliopsida > Lamiales > Bignoniaceae > Handroanthus > Handroanthus guayacan. The sequence continues at coordinate 1,844,714 of JACFYI010003651.1, forward strand.
TACTGATATATAGTTTTTATTATTGATTTTTCCCAACAGAAGCAGCTCATTTCTGCTATTTTGCATAATTGACTGTAGGATATTAAAGAAAGGAGAGATGAAGATCTGTTAGTTTTACCTACTGACGCTGTTCTTTTTGAAGATCCATCATTCAAGGTAAAATTACACAATGCTACATCAAGAAGTTCTCTTAATATTTTTTATTTTTTCTGAACTAAAAGGTTACATTTGTGCAGGAATATGCGGAGAAATATGCTGAAGATCAAGATGCTTTTTTCAGGGATTATGCAGAAGCGCATGCTAAGCTCAGCAATCTTGGAGCTAAATTTGGCCCTCCTGAGGTATTTCTGCCATTCATTAGTAGTCTGCTTTTACCTTTTTGCCCTAAATTCTTTTAGAGCCCAACTAAATTCGTCTCAAGCTTTACTATTACTAGCATTCATTGGATAGTCGATGCCTGTGCATAAAATAATCAATATATATTTCATATATATATATATTAAAATATAAAGAATGCTTGATTTGTGTATACTTAGTAATTAGAATATGATTGATATCTATACTATATGTAATATATATGCTATATATAGAATGTGAGATCCTTAGTTATTTTGGTTGTATGTTTTCATGTGTCAAGCGCTAATATACCCCTTTATATTTAGTCGCCCTAATAAACACTCACAACCGTTTAAAAAGTCATGACTCACTAATTTATATTTTTATATTAAAATATAGTTATGATATTCTAATCGCTAAATACACATCACATATCAGATTTGCATTATAGTTTTATATATATATATGTAATCAACGATAATTACTTTATGAACATGTTTCGAGAATGTACTAGATTCTAGTATTAAATAGAAATATATACACAATTTAATGTAAATAGATGAATTAGTGGGTTATGATTTTTTACTAGGTCGTGGATAGTTATGAGGATGCATTAATATTAAATGACACTTTAGGCATAACACATGGAAACACACCATGAAGAGAATTACCCTTGAGTCTCACATTCTATATATGCGGTATAGATAGTTTTAATTACTTGGTAAGTGTATATTTTTGCCGCAAAATAATAGTTCAAAATTTTCTTTGCAGGGTTTCTCGCTAGATTAAAATCTCCCGAAGAGTCAACCATATCAACTTTTGCAGCCTAGTATTCAACTGAAGAAGGTCATATTGAAACCTTACATGAACACCCTTATCACATATAATATCATGATTTGGATTGTTGTTTGGGCTTCTTTGACATTATGAATAAAATTGTTTTGGCATATACAGATTGAAGTCAGATATTTTGCTTATTTTTATTTTCTTGTTGATTTTATGTGCTGTTCGTGCAAATGTTGGAAAATGCCACCCCCCAAAAATAATAAGCAGTGGCCCCTGAATCAATTGGGATTCTTATCTACATTTCAATGTGCAGGAGTTAAACTAATAGTTATTACAACTCCTATCTGATGGGATTAGGTTAACAGCCCTTGTTAGACAGGAACCCAAAATGGCATGTACTTTTAAGAAATCTTTCCTACTTTTGGTATGAAGCAATGAAAGCTCAACCACCACCTTGTTATCTTACTTAGTTGTTTAATGTTTCTCCATTATCTTGTGTTTGATTGAGATATTCAGTCAGGAACCATTCTCATGGTACAGTAAAATTTCCAGACAAGAACAAGAAGAAAGAAAGAAAAACAATGTGTATATATATGACAAAGGAATATAGAAACAATGGAGAAACAAAAGAGAGGGAAAAGGGCATGCATTTTTTGGATGTTAGAATTAATGATAAAGATTAAAAAGTCAAGGTGAAAGGTAAGAGCAAAGGTCAAAAGGTTTGATTTGGGCCAAATAAAGAGGTGGGTTATGTATATAAAGTTGGCTTGAATTTGACCTAAACTCATGCAACTCTCTCTGATCGAGAAAAACATATGATTCCCACTTAATTTCTCAAAGGACCCTAACTTTGCACAAACTCAGTTGGCCACCTCGAAAACTCAAGTTGGTTGCTTGGATAAGCAAATCTTGTTCAATGTGACCTATTCATTCATCGCTCTTATCAACTCTTATGCAAATAAATTTGTGACTTCTTATGCCCAAAAGTCCTATAATAAAAGGCAATGTCAAAATTCATAGTGACTCACGCAAGGAAAAGAAAAGGTAATGAAAGTCGATTACCACGGGTGAAGTTAACCTAATCCTTATTTTTTTCTGAATTTGGAATCATGAAAAGCAACAATTGACTCATAATTCTTAAAAACGAAATGCTGTAGAACAAAAAAGAACAGGACAAAAAAGGGGGGAGTAATAATACAAATAGCAACATCTTCCTGCCACCAATATGAAATTCTTGGCGAAAACCCATCAAAATAATCGAGTAACGGTGAATCTATTTATAATATTGGAAATATTACAGTAAAAATAGATTGTCAATTTCTAAAACAATTCATAACGTTTTATTTTGCCCTTTTCTTTTATTATCTAATACTTTTTGGTTAAAAGTATAATAAATAGATTTCCAACTAATACTAGAGCATAAGAGCCAAAGAAAGGAAAGCCTAATTTCTATTAATGACAACTATTTAATTCCTTTCAATTTCTACTGTCAAACTAGGAATTTTCCCTCTTACAAACTTTTATATTTACCCTTATTTCAAGTTTCCCACTATGCAGGATCCTACCTACAATAAATCTTTGTACCTCATGCAATGTCACTTGCATATTACCTAAATCTCCATAGCTATCTTCCAAAATCAAAATTTCCACTTTCCTACTTTGACTTTCCATATCTTTTTCACCATGAAATTTCCTTAATTCCAAAACCCAACACTTTCTTTTTCCTTAACTGCCTACTTATTTCGGTCCCTCCTCTCTCCACAATAAGATTGCAAAGAATTGCACCAGGATTACCGCATGTAAAGCACTCTGCTGCACTACAAAATTCTTCCTATGAACGCTTTTTGACATGGGGTGTAGCGGGTCTAAGGCGGAGAACCTGCCGCTGGTGGTCCGCTGCCGTGAACGGCAGGAGCTTATACGCGCAGCCTCCAACCACCGTTATGCCCTCGCCGCTGCTCATGTGTCCTACTTTAGCTCACTCAAAGACGTTGGTGATGCTCTTAGGAAATTCGTGGACGAGGAGTTAATTAGCACATCCCCTTCTTCTTCTTCTTCTCCTGTTTCCTCGCCATCTTTGATTTCGCCACCACCTTCGAAGGTAAAAAGAAATCATGATGAATCACTGCATTTACATGAGGATAAGGATGAGGATGAGGAGGAAGAAGAGAAGGAGTCACATTTACATCTATCGGATTCTTCTTCTGATAATGATGGGGATTCAGAGGGTAATTATAAACATCAGCGTCATGAACGTCATTCACATGATTCAGATAATGGTCGGCATCATCATCATATCCATGGCTCGCATGAGGGGAAAGGTTTTGATGGCGGCGAAAAGAGCTTCCATAATTACCCGGGTGGCGGTTTTTATGGTCATGGTTATGGTCTGATGAGTGACCCATCTAAGTACCTGTCATCCCTGCCGCCGCGCCGTTCTTATGTGGAGCTTTTCATGGATCAGCCCTGGTTTAATTACTCGAATAATTCGAATGTGCACTACATGAAGAAGTCAGCGCCGGCGATGAAAACGGTGGTACAAGAGCCGCCAGCCCAGCCGGGTCATGGGTACTCGGGGTTCATATTGGAATTCTCCAGCTGGTCATGGTGGTGATCATGGGTATTTTCCGATGGGTCCTGCACTGAGGATGGGGAATAATGAGGGTGTCGTGAGTCACAAAAAAGAGGCGCCACCTCCACCATCACCAAAGGTGTCAGTGTGGGATGCTTTTAATCAGTTTGATGCGTTTGATGGTGTGTACTCAGGTTATAATTCAGCTGGGAGATATGGATATGGGTCAACTTTTAGTAGTTCCCACTCGAGTGAGGGAGGGGAGATGGAGGGAATTCCTGATTTGGAGGAAGAAACTGAGAACGAGGTGTATAAAGATGCCCTCAAGGTAAAGAAAATGAACATTGAAGCAAAAGAAAGTTCTAAAGAGAGCACTTCTAGTTATAAATCAGTGCCATTGCAAATAAGCACTGAGAGTAGTTCAAGATCCGTGCCTTTATCATGTAGTGATGACAGTAAGAAACCATTGAGTCCACTGCAGTATAGTGGAGAAAATGTGAAAAGATCGATGCCAACAGAATGTAGTGAGGAGAAATTGTCGAGAAATCAATACCTGAATGGTGATATTGAAGGTCCAATAAGTTTGACAGATGAGAAGAGCAGTCCAGAAACTCTAGTGTCGAAAAGTGTGGATGATGGTTCTGTGAAGAAGAAAGGGAAGGCTTTTGAGGTGGAGTGGGAATCAAAGGCGGATGTTGACCTGCCGAGATTGAGTAGTGTGACTATTTCGTCACCTCATGGAAGACGAGATCTGCGGGAGGTTGTGGCTGAAATTAGAGATGATTTTGAGATTGCTTCCAGTTATGGTAAAGAAGTAGCCATAATGTTAGAAGTGGGAAAGTTGCCTTATCAGCCTGGCTTTCTTGAAGGTGTGGTTTTTTTCGCTATACATTTGTGGTTCAATTCTTTATATTTTCTTAATTACAACTTGAGTTGAAGGTTAACTATGTGAATGTGAAAAGAGTAGCTATGCTTTCCTAATCTGTTATCGTAAAATCGTGCAGATTCTAAATGCCGTCTTATTAATCTTTGTTAGTCCATCATCTTATACTGCCTATTGCTATCACTTGAGGAAGTGATGAATGATGTTTTCCACAGTATTGGCATCAAGGGATTCTTCGTCAAAGCAATCTGTGAAGTTAGCTTCTCGATCAATGAAAATGGCAAAATCTTACTTCAATGATGTTGGGAAGGACATGAATGCTAATGTCTGTAACCTCTTGTCAACACTGGACAAGCTATATGCTTGGGAGAAAAAGTTGTACAAGGAAGTAAAGGCAGGTTCATATAGCTTTCGATTGTTTAATGAATAATCATATAGCATTATCTGTCTTTTCTTGCAATCGAGTTTGTTCTCAGTTTTGTAAGATGGTTACATTGATTAGGATGAAGAAAGACTTCGTCTCAAATATGAGACGCAGTGCAAGAAGCTAAAGATCTTAGACGAGGAAGGAGTCGATTCTGGCAAGATTTATGCGACTCAAGCTTCTATTAGAAGATTAGTAACAAAGCTTGATGTTAGTATCAAAGCAATTGATGTCATTTCGAGCAGGATAGACAAGTTGAGGGATGAAGAATTGCAACTGAAGATTGCTGCTTTGATCCAAGGGTATGAAATACTTGCTTCCTGCTCTTTTACCTCATAAGCAATATAATAAACTGCAGAAACTTTCACAGTCAGTTCTTTTAAAACTCTGCCCACTTCTGCTGTTTGAATTTCGTATGATATAATATGATACTTGTTATTTCAACTAAGTATTAGTTGGTTTGTCCTTGAACCTAAGCCTTAGTTCTGCTCTTGTTGGGGTCAGAAGCAATTAAGGTACGGGATTTGATACAGATTTAAATGATTTGGCAAAATTCATCTATATATGTCAATGAGAGCTACCGATATTCTACTAGGAGTAGTGGGAAATTTACCTGTATATAAAATAACCCTTGAAGTTGATATGTCATACAACTATTTTCGCAGTTGCCAAAGAGCACTTTATCTGTCTCATTGCATCGACCCACTAGTAACTCAAAACAAGTGTCTCAAAATTATCACGAGTCTCCCGAGTGATCAATACTCCACGTTATAGGAGTAAGATTGAGTACATATACTCTTTCTAGAATTAGGGAACCTAATACAAAATGAATCGCAATTCTACAGAGAAAATCAAAACACTTGCAATCTAAGAATCGTAGTCAAGCTTAATCTCTTAGTAATTGAATCAAATTCTATTAGGGGTTTTTTTTTCTTTTAAATACTTTTTGCTTCAAAAAATATTATGAAATGCGGAAGTTGCTCCTTTTCTATTTATTCAACACTGTCTTGGCTCTTGATTCATAGGTTGATCAGAATGTGGAAGGCAATGCTCAAGTGCCATCAAAAGTAGTTTCAAGCTATCATGGGAAGCAAAAGATGCAAGCTCAAGGTAAACACCGCTCTCCAAAGAGATTCAAACTCAAGTGCGATCACTGAACTTGAAAAGGTGCTTCATTCGTGGTGTCACCATTTCAATGACTGGATCAACTTCCAAAAATCTTATGTTGAATCCTTAAACGGGTGGCTTCTGAAGTGTCTTCAATACGAACCAGAAGAAACTCCTGATGGGCCTGTTCCCTACTCCCCTGGCCAGCTTGGAGCTCCTCCCATCTTCATAATTTGCAACGATTGGCATCAAGCAATGGAAGCCATTTCTGAGGGAAGAGTGGCAAGAGCCATGAATGCCTTTGTGACTAGCTTGCAGCAGTTAGGGGAGAAACAAGACGAAGAGGAGCGTCGAAAGCTTAAAGCAGAATATCTTTCAAAGGAATATGAGAAATTATTAAGAGCGTGGAAAAGGGAGTGTGGACAAGGTACTATGTCAGAGAAAAATGGGTTGTCTTTAGTTCAGTCGGAGGCTGAAGTGTCGACTTTGGATGATCTGAAGTTGGATTTGGATTCTTTGAAGCGGAGATTGTCTGAAGAGAGAATAAAGCATAAGGATGCTATGAAACTAGTGCAGAATGCAGCTTCTAGTGGCTTAAAAGGAGGACTAGTTCTGATTTTTAGAGCATTGGAGAACTTCACTTCGGAAGCTCTAAAAGCACATGAACACATTAGGGTAAAACATCCTTGCCAAGGCTTATAAAGTCAGACATGAAAAGTTCAGTTGTATCGAGGTATTGTTCCATCAACATTCATGGTTCGGGTTTTTTGTCCATAAAAATGCTCGAGGGTGAGAAAAGGAAAAGTTCATAAAATATGAGAAGGACACTCGACTTTTTCTATGCGGGACAAGACTTGGTACTATTGTTTATATTTAAGGTTTTCTGCAGAAAGGTCAAAGACTTGTAGCAAAATTGGTGGAATTTTTTTCAGGGATTCATTTATTTGTTCTTTAGGTGAATATCTTGTTGGCTGAAGTTTTGTTGATAGCAGATTGGTAGCTTGGCTGATATTTTTTTTGTTTATTTTTGGTATATATTAATATTACGTTAGAGGTTTATAATTATAATTATCTTTCTTGATACCTTCATTTGTTTTCGTATCCATATGACATCCATGTGGTCTTTTCATGTTCTTATCTTGTTCTTGGATCCATACTATATCCATGTTGTCTTTTCATGTTATTATCTTGATTTATGTCTCTGCGCAGAGACTTAACTATTTACATTAATATTTTAAATATTGTGTTCAACATAAATATGTAACTCAAGTCTTAAAGACCCTCTTTAAATTGAATAATACTCCAATTAAAGAAAAAAAAACCTATTACATATTACATCAAGAAAAGCATAGATATGACAAAATTAGAATATTACACATAAAAATCTAGGAAACAGGCAATTCTTGGACACGGGGTCTTCTGTCGAGATCCGATGATGTTGTCAAGTTTGCCTTCCTTTTGTTACTACTGTTATTGTTATTATTACTACTGCAGTTATTTTCATTGATTTCCTTGTCATCTAATTTGTTAATATTAATATTATTGTCAGTATTTTCATCAGCATTATCATCTTGACAATGGTAGTTAATGTTACTGTTATGGAGCAGCAGATGGGAATGAAGTTTCCTTAAATCTGATAACTTCACTGGTTTCAACAGGAATTCTTCTGCTCCTCCCTCCAAGCACCTGTTCATACACGAATACACAATTTTTAGACTAATTATTTCTATAAATTCTTACCATAACTTTAGACCCCTGACCCAATCTACTGACTTAAACATTGGATGGTTTTCACTTGGATCACTACATGAAAATGCAAAGTTTGCCATTAGACTCCAAGAAAATCCATCGTAAACGATGAATTTTGTGATGGAAAGTGCTTTGTTGAAAAAGTTTTTTTGATAGAATTCTTGACGATTTATCATAGATTTTCAATGGTCATTTTCTGTTGAAAAAATTTATTGGACTTTCACAATAGAAATTGATTATTTTCTAGTAGTGGACCCCTCCAACGAACATATTGTTTCCTTGCATTTATGGTAAAACTTCGTAAGAGGTACGGGCCAAACTTATTTGACTGAGTCCTGACTAAATAAATTGACCAGGATTTAAACTATCAATCGACTTTGAAAATTTTCAGAAAGAATTAAATCACCAAGGATTTAATAAATTTAAGGGCACAAAAAGAGAGATAATTTACATACATGTTGATTCTTGATGGTACATTCTCGGACGACATAACTACCACTGGAATGTCTTTCCAGGAGGAGTCCTGCCAGAAAAATTTGTGCCCCTTTTAAAATACAATTTAATTTATGACAAAAAAAAAAACATAAATTTAGAAAAGATATAATTATCTAAGGTCCTGTTTGGAGGGGCAAACCTTAATTCTTTTTAGCAAATCGTAGCCACTGATTCCAGGCATGCTATAATCTGTCATGATCAGGTTAACTTTTGATGCCTGCAATTTTAACATAATGTCAATTTTGAAACATGGAAATTACCACAGCAATTTACTTTACTTTATTTTATTTTATTTTATTTTATAAAAAAGGGCAGCATTAGGTTTTAAAAGCTGAAATTTTTTACCGACTTTAACTTTTTTCCTAGTTTTGGTACGTTAACTGTACTATTTTTCACCCTTCAATCATGGGAATACAGCAGCCTCTTTTAGTACTGGAGAAAAAAAACCTAAAAAAGTTGTTCTCTGCCATTTCAATAGTAGTACCATAGCTAAATTAACCTAAGTCCTTTAATTTTGTCTTTTAATTTCATGTCATAATTTTTCTTACAAAATTAATCTCCCATGTTTAAGACCAACTTTTCTCCAAGACAGAAGGAAAATTTAACCTCTTCTTAATAAGGTTTTCGACGATGAACCTTTTAAAAAAAAAAAAAGTTTTAAGATCATGGTTGATTCCTCGATTATCTTTCTATGATTTGAACTGATTACTTATTTGTTTGCAACATGGGAGTTGAACAACAAACTATCCATCTGTACCTCTTTTTTCACGATGAAATCAAGAACATGCAACTCCAAATTTAATCATAACCATCTTTCAAAACGTTAATTATATTTCAATTTTTGTATCTCATCCTTGGATATATAAATCATGGGATTAAATATTTAGGTATGAAATTAGACAAATTCCATACCAAAATATACTTTCCAAAGGCCAACTCCACATTGCATTATGAGAAGATATATACTATGTTGTTGGATGTTTATCAAAAATGAATCTTTCAAGTTATAATATTCAAGAATTAAAAGGCCATTAATCATAATTCAAAATCCTGGGCCTAATTATATAATTCTTTGAATACAAAAATAAAAATAAAAATTTTCATTTTTCTTACCTCTTGCTGAGATAACTTCGGTGAAGAAACTGTTGTGGAAGAAGATGGTGGTGATCTTTCAAATTCATTCTCTTCAATATCTAGCAACCCCAAATACTCCAAAGCCTTATCTCCAGAGTCCACACACGTTACTGCATCATAATTTTATGCTAAAAATATTCAAGAAAATATACATAAAAAACAACAAATATATAGATGAAAAAAATTACCATCTGGCCCATGTAGAGATGCAGCTTATAGTACCTTGATATGAAGAAACTGTGAGGAGCTTCTCGAGGAGTTTTCTGTCAATTTGACTATCATCCACGGCCAAGACATGAAAATGTTGTTTTTCTTCATGGCTTGTGGAATCATCTGCTGAATCCAAATCCATTGTAATGGTTTGATTAAGGTGATTGATAAATCAGAGCCCTTGATCAAAATTTTCTTGATCTTCTTCTTTGTGATGGAGTGTGTGAAAAATAAAGTGTGTTAGTGTGTGAATGGAGAAGTGGGGTTGGGTGTAGAGTCCGCAGGTTTTATTGAGTAGTTGAGAAGCAAAATCTGCGTGTGCAGAACATGTTTATGTATTGTGTTTTATTACATACTTCACACAAACAACAATAGACGTTGAGTGATCTTTCTCACTAGATTCTCTTTTGTACAACTACTCATGCCTTGTGGACCCTAAATCTTTCTCCCCTTTTTTTTTTAAAAAAAAATATATATAAATTTAGTTCAAAAAATTTGAGGAGGGCAAAGGGCTTAAGGGAATTTTTCTAGTCAAGTGGATCAAACTTGGCAAGCATGTGGTCTTGAAAGCACGACAAATAGTTACTAGGGTAGTTGGATGAGTCCGTGGAAATTTGGAACGTTATATATGTAAGGCGTGGTATAGAAGGAAATATATTACTCCTATTTATAAGTCAATTCACTTACATGGGGTAGACGTATATTAATTTTAAACATGTCCTCTACAAGAACTTGTAATGTTTGGATCCCGATTTTAACTCTATTTCGGTGGCATAATATTATGCTCATATTCCATAGGTGGTACACACGTCATGTTAGTGGTGATAAATATTTACACCGCATCAAAAGTTCCGTCTACTGTGTATGCCTTTTAATTTTAGATTTTATGTCTTTTTAAATTGAAGAAACATACGTGGTATCTAAACACGAGTTTGGTACTAAAAGCATGAAGATAAAGGGAAAAAAGAGGACAAATAGCTAAAGTCTAAAAGATATTAGGATTGATTTTGAGGAAAGATCTGGAGATATGTCTGTTGTGATTTTGTTAAATTAAATATAATAAAATCAAATTTGATATGGAAAGATCCCAATTCATGACTTTGAAAAGGGATCAACTACCCATTTAAGGTATACTTTGATGTTACGTATATGCGTATAATATGTACCTATTTTTGACCTTTTTCCAGTCTTTTGGTTTTCATTTAATTAATTATATTAATGACACTTTAATTCACACTACCAGCTTGGATGCACATAAAAAATGGGTCCATGAGATTGCACGTATCACAACTAACAAGCTTTTAAATTCAGCAAATATGGGTGAAATTGCAACAAATTTTGTTACCTAATTAATTACTTGCATAATAATTTAATGACCCTTTAATAATTTTCATCATTTTTTTTTGGAAAGAAATTAGGACCACATATTGAGATCTTTTTGACTGATCAGTGTCTTATGCTTTCTTATGTTTGAACCTCAGATTTTGCTCATGTGTGTATTACTGTATATGTATGTGTGAAAGTATGAAACTCAAATTTTTTCTCAAGCGTGTATATATATATATATATATATACAAGTATGAAACCAAGAATTTTGATTAAGAGGCGAGATTGAAATTTTGAAAATAAATACTTTTATATTTATTTTTTATATATAAAAATGTGAATTTCAAAAATTTTTAAGGAGGGTAATATTTGTAATTTTAGAGGTGGCTAAATTATAATTTTATTTAGACTTATATATAAAAATAGGAATTTCAAAATTTTTAACTGGAGGTGGGAGCAGGTCGCTCCCCTCGATTCCCATGTGACTTCGTCTCTATGTGTGTGTATATATATATACACAAATTTGTGATTAGTAATTGAGATAAGAGGAGGGTCCAAGAATCCAATTTTTCTTGAAATAGAGGGGACATGGTTTAGATAGCTTGAGGATGAGAATTAAAAAGCAGTACGTGGAAATCGATCCACTTGACAGTCTATCAAACTTAGCCATTTTTCAGTGGATCTTGGACGTTAATGAGCTTTCCTCCTTTCATAGATGAATTTTAATATGTACAGCTACAACAATATCTTTTAAAATCTGCATATATATATGTTCATATATATATATATTTGATGTGCATCAAGGCAAACACCCTTGAATAATATATAGATTAGGTTCACATGAGTAGAATAATTCATATCATACCATTCAAATCGTAGCATTCAACATGATATTAACAGAAATACCTTCAAAAATAAATAGAGTCCACGTGAATTGGATGCGTTGTGTCTTATCATTAACGTTTTGTCACAATTCAAATTAATTCAGTCACTAGAGTAATTGTTGAGAATTAAGCTGTGTGTATTCAGATACGTCATTCAAATATCTTATAAATAATTCGACATTCTTATGTAGATTCACAATTATGTTTACTACGATATTTACTCTTCAACTTTACGAATATTTTTTTTGTTCCTGGTGTCCAGATTAATTTTAAGCTTATCAAGATTTTTATCGCCATTAACGACCATAATGTGTTTTTATTCTCAAGTTCAAGCTGGAGGTGTCTGAATCAAGAAAATCTCCACCTCAAAACAATATTATACCAAAAAAAAAAATAAAAAATCTACCTTTTTTTTCTTAAAAAAAGAATATTTTTAATTGTTTTGGCCTGATTGGGGTTGTGGGCATACAGTGAGACAGAGCGTGGGTTGAGGATTGGATATGGAAGTTGGGAATCAATCTGGGCAATCTTAAGCAATTATATTGATGGAGACAAGAAAGAAAGAAAGGTACATGTGAAGGGACCCACTAGCAAATATTTTGCAAATCAGTGTGGGGACTTTTGAAAAATATACAAATCTTTTGTGGTCCCTGACTTGTGATGTAAAATCAGGAATTAATGGAATCTTGTCGTGGGGAAGGGGGGGCTGTTTTGTAATTATGTAAAGTTATTTTCTCATGCAAAACTAAAGACTGTGTTCAAAGTTTCTACTTTGGAGAAATACTATTTGGGACCCCGACCTTTTTTGTCTGCCACGTGTTGAGTCCATCATGATCCACCCGACAAAAGCACTGTCAAGCAAATCCGCCGTGTGAGCCGCTAGATCATTGCCAGTTATTTTGGGCTTTTTACAACTGATTTTTACTTAGTTTAATCGCGTGTTTACACGTGCGTTTTGATTAATTTTATGTGTAATTATTTGATTGGTTTCTACTTTGGTGACTTGTCCAAAAGGACAAATTTCCCTTAAAAACACTTACATGTAATTTGTCAAATTGTAATAATATTATTTGTCACTAAATTCAGTTAACAAAAAAGTAATTGAACTTTTGTGACACTACATTTATGGATTCTTGAAAATTAATATATCAATTGAAATATTACAAATAGACATCCTGAAAAAAGAGTTTATTCATAATGTTATGCAGATTTTATTAAGTTTTTCATCCGTGAAATTACAAGGATAACATGAGTTGTTATTAATTTTGGGCACTGAGGATGGCATCGCATTTGACGAAAATTTATATCTGTATATGTATGTATGCTTTTATATATGTATATGCATATATGTAGCCGTTGGCGCTAAAATAAAGTGGTTGAGTATGATGTTTCACGCTTTGACTCCACATACAAATAGGATCAAGAAAAGTCTTTCCCATAATAGTTAAGATTGTGACAATAAGGGCATTGTTTGGCACACGATTGAGGATACTTAAATTTATAATTAAATATGAGAATTTGATTATGTAATCGTATTATTTTATGTAATTAATTATATTAAAATCCCTATGCTAGTTTGAAAAGCTTTATAAACTTGTCTTATCTATTTAAATTGTACATATAAAAAGTTACCACCTCACTCTTGCCTTGTAATCCATAAGATTTTGTTGGTCAGAATATTTATATCAACATTCACGTCAACTCTACTATTTGTTTTGCTGTCGTTTTTAATATATTTCCAATCTTCATTTTCAAACTATCTGAAATTTTCACCTTTTCAATGTAATTAAACTTTTGTGTACATTTAAAACACAGTGCTTAATATTTTGCCGACATTGAGTCCTCGTCCTGTTGGCAACGTAAAAGTTCATAACCTGAGAAGTCATGAGCTCGATCAATTCTCGCTAGTGTGTGATATTTTTCTGTTATTTACATAGTAGGCTGATGAGGATTTTTTATTTGACTGTTATTGTACTAACTTTCGATAATTATTGCTAGATTAATGTATTGATCGAATAAATTCACACGTATCAAAATTGGAATTGCCACCAAAAGAGGTCTTAATATCTTGGGAACAAATTGACACCTTTAAGAGGAGATAGTGATGGAAGAAATATAGAAAAACAATTAAAATATGCAATAATTCAATCAACATAATCTTTAGGTCTTGTTGCAAGAAGCGTGCAAACTTGTAATATGATAGTACTCTTTTTTAAAGTGATTGAGTCACATTTTGCATAGCCAATAAAATCAATGCATGCAATTGGAAAAAAAATCATTGTAACAATCCAATAAATCTTTTGTATATGATCTTTAAACTAAAGCAAAGCGTGTCCTTTGCTCTCCCTTTTTCCATAATCTTGGATTGACTAAGTTACAACTTTTATTTTATTATGTGGATTTTGATGAGTTAAATCTTGACTTAAAGAGACAAATATGGGACCATATCACAAATTTAAGGATCTTCTTATTGACCAGTACAATCTTTTTTTCCATTAATCAGATCATTAATTAAAGAATCTCATGTGACTTCGTAAGAAAAATTAGGGTTAGTGGGGTTCAATCATATCAAATTTTAGAGAATGCCCTAGTTTTCTTCTCATCAACATTGATCTTATTATATACCTTGTAAGGCAATCCATAAATTGGAGCCCACTTGTGGTTAATTTGCACAAGTGTTTTCTTTTTATGTAAAGCGATGTATGGAAATTTTGAAAAATTTGGAAAAGAAATCACAAAAATATTTGGTGAATAACCTTCTAGAACGGTAGGTATATAAGGGAGTCAAATTGTCTACGCACCTCATTAGATTGTGACACTGTAAAAATGGATTCTATTTTTTGAAATAGTTATTTATCACTTATAATATATTACACTCGTGAGTTACCAATCATACTCTACTTTGACTTGTGCTAAACTTAAAGATAATGCCTTTTTCTACTTCTAACATGGTCAATTTATGAAAATCTCTTCCTCTAGCTATAGGCTACAGCAATATATTCTAGACTGAAAGAATTACATGAATAGAGAGAAAATCCTTCGCGTATGAGGCGCTATGTCCGTATGGGTGCAACTCTTTTTTGAACGAAGTGAAAAAAAAATGCGATCTTTGTTATCTAATAGAACAAACACTAATACCTTGATTGAATCGATCAAGATAAAATCCGTATGTGCCTGTGGTTACTTTTTTATATTTTTTTTATTTTATTTTTTGCTTCTTTCCTTCCTCTCATTCTTTCTTGGTTTATGGGTTGGGGGTGGTTTCGGGAGGTTAATGATGAAAATGGTCTCCAAAGTCAAAATCTCATTGGAGTAGTAGCCCAATATTCTTCTTCCTTAGCCCACAGTGAAGCCCAATAATTTCTAGAACAAAGCCCATCCTCCTGTATCTAGAAGTAGAAGCAGCAAAACACTTTTACTCATTTTGAGGCCCAAAGATAATTAAGGGTCACACTAGTTTTATACAATTAGGCCCAAGGAGAATTTCAAGTGAGATTTCCAGCAAGTCCAATAAGAAAGTGTGACATGGTTGTTGTCACGGGGGTTTGTAATTAGACAAATTTTTCGCCTAAAACTTGCCCACTGTGCGGCCTAGTTGTCTCAACGACTAGTCAACCTTCGTAAGACCACCTGACGGATACTTAAAATTTTTATGAGTTTGAAAGAAGTTAGCACACACAACCAAAATATGTATATAGGCACGATGAATTACGGCAAACATTTCCAACCTTGTATTTTATTCCTCAATTTTAAGTACAAGAGGTCAAGACCTTCACACAACACTCAAGTTTTCTCTCTATGAAAACACACCTTTGAGTTGTGAAGTCCTTGGCCTTTTTATAGGCACTAAATCAAATCCTAATCCCATTAGGATTCAACTCGCAGTCTGTGGCTGTTCCGCCCTCGCTGTTACCCTAGTCTCGTTCCCGTTGTTCTCTCAACTCTGCAATCATGGGGAAGACACGTGGTATGGGAGCTGGTCGTAAGCTCAAGTCCCACCGCAGGAGGCAAAGGTGGGCTGATAAGGCCTACAAGAAATCTCACCTTGGGAATGAATGGAAGAAACCATTTGCTGGGTCATCTCATGCCAAAGGCATTGTGCTCGAGAAAATGTGAGATTTTGCCATTTCCATCATGGTTTAAAGTCTCTGTTAAGTAGTCATTAGGTGGATGTTGTTTAACTAACTCAATACATATGCAGAGGTATTGAAGCTAAGCAGCCGAACTCTGCTATCCGTAAATGTGCTAGGGTGCAACTGATCAAGAATGGCAAGAAGATTGCTGCTTTTGTTCCTAATGACGGTTGTTTGAACTACATTGAAGAAAATGTGAGTTCCCGTTATAGTTTTCACTGTATGATTGCCTCAAATATCTTTCTTGCTAATGAATTAACTTGCAAATCTTGCTGTTACAGGACGAAGTCTTGATCGCTGGATTTGGACGTAAGGGACATGCTGTAGGAGATATTCCCGGAGTTAGATTTAAGGTGGTGAAGGTATCTGGAGTTTCACTACTTGCCCTCTTCAAGGAGAAGAAGGAAAAGCCTAGATCTTAGTTCTGTTCCCTTTTCCTGCATGTGAGTGCTGCTTAGTTTTGATGAATCATTCAAAGGTTTTGACTGTTAATTTTGTGGACAATCTTTTGTTTTTCATTAGCTCACTGTACTAGAATTATACTGCTGTGGAGTTTTAATTATCACC
>JACFYI010003651.1:1862521-1873363 GCA_014898755.1 Handroanthus guayacan
AAAAAAAAAAAAAAAAAGAAAGAAAGAAAGAAAGAAAAACACTTCTTTTAGTTTGAGAAAATTACAATAACACCTTTGTTATTAGTTCTGCTGACACAAAATTTAATGGAATTCGTGTAACATTATAAGCAGCTCTCTGTTAATTTCACATGCTAATTAAATTTTTAGGGCATTTATCTTTAATGTTACGCAGGCTTTATTCAATTTTTTTATCAGCTGAACTAGCGGTATGGGTTGTTATTGCAATTTGTTAAATCAATCACATGATATTTTTGTACTTAGGCCAAACTTAAGAGGGTGTTAAGGTAAGTTTACAACCTTCTCCAAGACCCAAAGCAGCCCGAAACCCTTTTCCCGGGGGTATAACTGCCTTTTCAAGTCCTGCGGATTCGTCGACGAAGCGACCACGGTCTCCCAAGGCCCCAATGGCTCCAAGAAGGTTAAAGAGGATGAAGAAGAGAAGAAGGGGTTCAGCTTCATAAATTGGAATTCCAGTTTCCAAGTTTAGTTGTGCTAGAATTCCTTTCCCCGTTATTGCTTCTCCTAAAAGGGATGCCTGCACAACATTTATTGCATTAATTGATTTCATTAATTTCTCTTGGAAAAATTAATCAAATGACTTATAGAAAACAATCTATGCAGTCTTCTGATAAATACAACAAACTTGGCTATAGTTACATGCTATTTTTGTGCAGAAAAAAATATTATTTGAGTACCATATGCTAGGTATTTATTTTTTCCAAACTAAATGAAGTTGAAAGTACGAAAATCATATTAAAAATATGAAAATTGCGGTTTAAAAATGTGTATGTATAAAGACAGTATCATAAGTATCATTTTAGACACAAAACTAGTTTTCTTAACGATATCATATACTCAAAGTTAACGGGGCCAAAATAAACATTTTCATATGCCTAATGTACGTAGAAAATGCGGCTACACCTAAGATTTGACAAAATTTATTACTTAATAGTGCTATTTACTAGTACAAGTTTAGTCATCAGCCTCATGTATATGTTGCTAAGATGAGAGAACCAGCATCCTAGGATACGATAATTATGTTATATATATATGTTGCTAAGAAGAGAGGACTAGCAACCTAGGATATGATAATTATGTGGCTAGTAGAAGGTATCATAAAACTATTTACCATCCCCTTGTATTTTACCTTCTGTTAGCTATCTACTCAAATTTTACATTCCCACTTCAGTAATTTTTAAGATTTTAAGTCTTAAGGTCGTCCATTCAAAGTCAATCCTTAAATTTTGGAAACTTCGTAATTTACTAGCCAATTTTAGCTTGTTTATTAGTGTTTTTTTTCCCTCTACATCAAAAGTCACCCGTGTGTTCACTTTCTTTTCTTGGCCTTTTTTTTTAATTTTTTTTAATTTTTCCTTATAAGTGAAATTAAATAGTCCAATTATTACATCAAGATATCAATCAATAATTAATTCAATATATCCATAAATAAGGGTTAAATACAGATTACCCCCTGTATTGTGTCTAATTGGCGGTTTCCCCCCCTAATTGTAAAAAATTGGCTAAATCCCCCCTATATTTTGTAAAATCATACTAAAACAACCGCAACAAAGGGGTAATTAGACACAATTTTGCCAATTTTTACAAATTACAGGGGGAATTTTGCCAATTTTTTACAATTAGGGGGGAAACCGCTAATTAGACACAATACAAGGGGTAATTTGTATTTAACCCCCATAAATAAGCAGTAATTTATATGCGACATTAATCAACACTATTAATCTCATGCTAATCATGCAAGTAATTAGAGTAACCAAAACAGGGACAAAATAATAATAATAATAATAATAATAATAATAATAATAATAATAATAATAATCTGACCGCAAAACCAATCATGGCAACACGACCGACGAAGAGCTCATTTTGCTTAGTAAAACCAATTCCGCCCGATGTCCCAAATATACCATCTTCCACCTTAGGCTTCTCCTTCACCACTGCAGCCTGTCAAAAAAATAAAAAACCATCAACCAAGAAGTAAAAGGGCAACATATATATATATATATATATTATAGCCAATGACAATTATAACCTTCTTAGGAGGAGCTGCCTTGGCTTTTGACTTGAAAAGAGCATAAGTGGTGGTCGAAGTAGAAAAACGGGAGAAGCTTCTTTTGGGCAACAAAAAATGATGAGCGAAGGGCTTCCTAAGCTTCTGAATCAGCAGTGGCTCACCAGACACATTTGCAGTCAACAACATTGTTTGAGCCATTTATGATGACTAGCTAGTGTGTGTTTATGAGATGCAATAACATATATATTATATGTTAGAATTGATAAAACTGAAGTTGAATTAATTTGAAAGTTTATAGAATCTTGGTAAGAGTTTATGAATCACACAAATTGAAATGATGTGGATAGGGTATTGGGATTGTAATGGCTTTCAAGTGTCCACGAGGGCTGTTTTTGCACTTGGTTTTTATTTGCCTTAGGAGGAGGAGATCTACTACAAGTGTGTGAGGAATGATAGATTAACAATGATAGTTCTCACTTGTTACCTTTAGCTTCCAAGATTGGTGGGTTGGCGAAATCATAGCCGTCTAATGTTGTAGGTCTGTATTGTGGTGTTTATTGTGAAAAATGTCTGAATTGACAAGTTTTAATTTAGAGCTTTTTAAGAATTATTTATGCTGTGAGTAATGGTACAATTGAGAGTAAAATTATGAACTTATATTGTGGAGTGGAATTTAGTGATTATTATTCACAATATAAATTAAGGAAAATACTTTTTTTTGTGAAATTAATTTTTTTTTCAATTTCTCCTATTATTGGTGTAGCTAAATAAAGCCTTAAGTTAATTTGCATAGAGAGAAAATAATGGGATGTTTTGATCCTATAGAATGAAGTTTTCCTGATTTTTTTGAAGTATTTATAGACTTATTATATCTTATTTTGTGTATTTATAATTTATATATAAAAAGATCCATACTCTATAATAATATTTTATAAATTATAAGTATCTTCTAGTTTTTTTTTTTTTCTTTTTGGGATAAAACTCAGAAAAATGCTATCCAGCCGTTTTGGTCCGGCATTAGAAGATAAATATGCTAGGCTTCGTGGATTTGTCTATGGAACTACAGCCAGCCAAATATTTTAGAATTGAGTGAAATATTTAGTGGGAGTTCGAGTCCCAGAACGCTATTACAACGCGGCCCGAAACGCCATCAACACCGTTTTTAAACTTACACGTGGCAATGTGGAGGTTGGGAAGATTTAATTATCTAAAAAAATATTTTTTCTAAAACTTTATTGGATTATTTTTTTGTTTAAATTCTCAGTCATATATCCCAAATACCCCATGCAAAATGATTAATTATATTAATTTTTTAACATATGTCAATTAATAAATGATTAATATTTTTTAAATATTAAAAATCAATAATATAGCATGAATAAATGCCCTATACCTAGCAAAATTTGAATTCAATTTCTCAAAATTATAAAATTCAACTTTTATTAGTTGGGTAAAAGTTAAACTTTATTATATTTTGAGAAAACTACTTTTTTTTAAATAAGAATGATAAATAAATTTAATTAACGAGTACATTCAATCATCATGTCAATTATTATAAACAAGTTAAATATAATTATTAATAAAATAATCACTGGTGCTATGCAGTAAAATAATACCCATGCTACCCACTAACGTAGCCGAACTTACAAATCAACAATTGCTAAAATTGGAAAATGAAAAATCTTAAACATATTGACCCCATTGGAGAACATTCTCCCTCAAAGGCAAGCAGCAGCAATGGCCAATAAGGAAACGCTGTGGATAAGCTTAATTGCAGCCTGAACACCCTATTGATGGGCGGGAATAAATTCCACCTTCACTTCAAAATAAATAAATAAACATTTTTCAAAATATTAAAAATAAATGTACACACATAGAAAAGCTGAAAAGCGGTCTCATTCTACACTTTCGAAAACACCATATGGTCACCATCACATGCTCTGCTCCTCGATCATTTAAAAAAGAATGAAAGAAATTTTACTATCTAGTATTTTAGAATTTGTGGATTATCCCAAGTTTTGAGTCTTGACTGAATAGACCCCAGATCTTTGCCAAGATTCATTTTTTATTGGAAAAAATGATAGCCCAGAAGAAAGGGAATCTCTAATGCGTGCATTTTATTCTTCTTGAGGAAGAAAATGAGGTCTTTTATGGAGATTAGTATTGATTGGTGGCTTCAAGATTGGATCTTTTGAATTAGGATTTTTTTTTATTCTTCATATAAGGTGATATTTGTGTTGCTAACTACTGTTTTATCCATCTTACATTCAATTTTCTTTTTCCTGAATGATTTGGTTTGGTTTTATCTTCATGTAGTTTTTGTTTGAAAATGGTAGTAAATGATGGGTCACAAGGGAGCAATTCTTAATGGCTTTCTGACCTTCATTTCTTCGCTATTTTGCTGCTTTCATGTTTGTCTGATTTGTGGTTCAAAGAGACAAACCTGGTCTAAACTCAACTATAAGAAGTGGGTATTTTGTGGGGTTTCTGTTTATTGTTGGTAAGTTAGAAAATGCTGCATCTATGGAGGTTAGGTAGCTGGTTGAATTGGAAGTAAATATTGAAGCAAGATTTAAGGTTAACCAGTGTTTGCTTTTTTCTTGGTTCTTTGTCTGAAGCTTTCTGCAATTTAATTTACTTTTCTGCTTTCCAGTGAATTTGATGGACTCTGTGGGTACATTTGCAGATGAACATTTTACTAATGTAATGAGGAAGTGGAGCATTTAACTAGAAACTAAGATGGAAAAGAGGAAATGGCTGTGGAAGAGGAAGTCTTCTGAGAGGAGTCCTGGTGAAAGTGAAAGCTCTGAATCATTTTCTTCACATTCTGAGAGATACTTTGATGAACAGGTCAATAAATCTTCATTCTCAAACTCTTTCTAAGTAGTCTTTTTTGGGCCGAAATCGTTTTCAGGAGAGCCGTCCAAATGTTGTTCTTTTAGTGCATTTTCTTGATGTCTAATTTGACATCCTTTTTGTTTTGTCACAGGAACAGGAAGCATTGAGAGAATCTCCAACGGACAGCATACAATCGCCAGAAGTGAACTCGAAAGCTGCAATAAATGATGATGAAATGAAAGAAAGTGTGAAGAGTCTTACGGAAAAGTTATCAGCTGCTCTTGTGAACGTCAGTGCCAAGGAAGATCTAGTTAAGCAGCATGCTAAAGTTGCCGAAGAAGCTGTAGCTGGTAATCATGTTGCAACTATACGGCTTAACTTGTTATAGATATTTACGTCTTGTCCTTTAACTGAGTTTGTATATCAGGATGGGAAAAGGCGGAAAATGAAGTTGTCGCATTTAAGCAGCAGCTTGAGGCTGCGGTGCAGCAGAACTTGAACTTGGAGGTAAGATCGAGCCATCTTGATAGTGCCCTCAAAGAATGTGTTCGACAACTGAGACAAGCTAGAGATGAGCAGGAGAAACAAATCTCTGATGCTATAATGGAGAAAAGCAGTGAGTGGGAGTCAAAAAAAGCTGAACTTGAGAAGCAGATTCTTGATCTCCAGACAGAAGCAGAAGCTGCTAGAGCTGAAAACTCTGCTTCTATTGATCCTAATACTCTTCTTCTTGTCGAAGCTTTGGAGAAAGAGAACTCGTCCCTGAAGCAAGAGCTTGTTTCTCTTTGTAAGGAATTAGAAATTATGACGATTGAGAGGGATTTAAGCACCCAAGCAGCAGAAACTGCTAGCAAGCTGCAGTTAGAGAGCATAAGAAAAGTTGCCAAGCTCGAGGCAGAGTGTCGAAGGCTTCAATCTATAGCTAGAAAATCATCTCCACTCAACAATCAGAAGTCAATCCCAGAGGTTGATCAATTCAAGAACGAAAAGCCCTCACCCAAGAGTCTAGGAGTTGAAATCGATATGATGGATGATTTTCTAGAGATGGAACGTCTTGCTGCGTTGCCCGAGACTAAGAGCACGACCCCACTTTCTGCACCTGAATCAGCTTCTGAAGAATCCTGTTTGAGGGCCGAGCTTGATTCAATGACTGAGAGAGTAACCGAGTTGGAAAATAAGTTGGGCATGATAGAAGCTGAGAAGCTAGAGCTTAAGAGTGCTTTAGATGAAAGTGTAGAATCTCTGAAGGAAGCACGGAATAAGCTGGCAGAGGCTGAAATCAGGTTGGTAGAGCTGCAAAAGGAGCTAACTGCAGTAAATGAGACAAAAGAGTTGCTTGAATTTCAGCTTATTGGAATGGAAGTTGAAGCAAGGACCATGTCTGCAAATGTTGATACATTAAAAGCAGAAGTTGAAGAAGAAAGAAAGGTATCTGCAGAACTAAGAGTCAAGTGTGAAGAATTGGAGAATGAACTAACAAGAACAATCCAAGAAACTGAACTCCAACAAAGCACAAACTCAAATGGTGAACTGAAAATAAAGCAGGTTTGTCGCTAGCTCAAAGTTGCTGTTACTACTTATTTTTCTAAAGGGTGTCTGCAATAGTTTAAGAAAAGTGCTTTTTAGCTTCTAGCTGAAATTTAATTGTTTTCGAATGTTTGAAAATAGTGCTTCTGTTTTTAATTCTCCGAAATTAAGCAGAAACAATATAAAAGTTAAAAGCAATTTTCACCCAACTTCAGCAACTTTTTGGTATTTTTAACTTATATTTTCTTACATTCTCGACTTTCACTAAAGTTTTGTCTACAAATTCATCAAAATCAAACTCTCTTGCAAGTGCCCTCTAGTTCGTGAATAGTTACATATAGAGCAAGATTTACGATATCAAATGAGAACTTTTTGTAAAGCAGGAGGATCTAGCTGTAGCTGCTGATAAGCTTGCAGAATGCCAGAAAACAATTGCATCTCTTGGAAGACAGCTTCAATCTCTTGCAACGTTGGAAGATTTCTTAATAGACACTTCAAACATATCAGGATTCTCCAGACAAGAGATATGGAGATCACCTTCTAATGATATGTTAATACCAAAACGTGATTCGGATTGTTCAAGAATGTCAATGGAGAATTGTAGTAATATGGGAAACGGGAACGAGGATTCATCGTCATCGTCATCTTTGTCTGCATCATCAACGAACCATGTAACTGCTGTTAAGAGTCGAAACAGTTTTGGGAAGTTTTTCTCTCGAAGTAAGAGTGTGGTAGAACTCCAAAATGGTCAAGATTAGTGTAGGATTGTTAGTTTTCAGTTAGAAACAGGAGTGAGATTGTTTAGTTATGTTGTGTTGGAAATTCACATATTGAAGGGTGTCGTTGCAGATTGTTCTCCAAAGGATTTTGAGTTTTAGAATAGCTTTTCATTTTTTGTTCATGATCGTTCCATATTAGCCTCTTTGATAGATTTGTGGTGAAAGAAGCTTTTAAAATAAGTTTGTTAAAAGATTTAGGGTGAAATTGCACTCAGAAACTTGTAAAATTCTAGTAATGATAATTTTGTAATTAATATGTTTAAAATTAATTAAAGATGTTAAGATCATTTGTAAGTTAGAAACTTTTTTTTTATCTTCTCTTTTTTTCCTTTAAGAAACAGAATGAGTTAGTCAAATCATAATATGTTAGAAAAAAAGGTTATATTACAAAATGTTTTAAAGATCTTAGCCAAATACCTTTGAAGAATGTGTTTATCTAAGTTTCTTTAAAAAATTTACAACTATTTTTCGACCTCATAAAGTATTAAATCTTTTCTTTTTTTTTTTTTGTTTTTGTTTTTCAAAATGAATTATTGAATTATTTGAATAAAATAAAATATCAAATCTTCTAAGATAGTAGTAATATAATTAAAATAATTGAAATTGAAAAAACCTGTTAAGATGTTAGAAATAAGTTAGGATATTTTATAAGGGATTATAAGATCTTTTAACATCTAGAGACTAATGTCATCTCTAGAAAAGAAATTTACTAAGATGCTTGAAAGAGCTTATAAGCTCACCAAACCCCTTCAAAATCTTCTCAAAATCAATTACAAAACCACACCATCATGTAAACTAAAGTCAAATTAAACCAGTATTTCTCCAACCCTTACATTGTTTTTTCACTTTTCCATCGCTCTCAACTATGTAAAACATAAACTGATGTGAAGTGATTTACAACAGAAACATGATCTATTACAGAAATAATAAGTTCTTCTCCAACACATTCCACAGAAAGAATCAAAAAAATTACTCAACTCGTCTGTGTGTGTGTGTGTGTGTGTGTGTATACATATATCAGTCCTGATGATTGTGCTGATCCTTCTGGGATTTTATCTCCCTCTTGAAAGCATTAAAGAGATCAATTCCAAGGAAAATGTTTAGCAAATTCATAGCAGCCATTCCAAAGACAGCAAGAGGGAGCTCCACACCCTTATCAAACTTGTGAGCATCTCTGACCAACTTTACTGTGATAAGAATGTGAGATATCAATCTTGCAAATACAAAGGTTAACCAGTTAAGACACCATTCTGCCTTGACAATCTTGGCCCCAGCATCACGAAGACCAGCCATCCGGCGAACTTTTCGGACATGTAAAAATATTGAATGTAGCTGCATTTGAGGAAGGGCTACGGCATTAGCCACAGTAGCAAGACAGAGAAAATGAATGAGATGATGCTGTTTCATTGTTTGTTATGCTGTATTTAGGATATTTAGGATATTATGATTCATGAATGGAGTTAATACCAAAATCCCCACAAAAAAAAAAATCCCTCCGTTACTTGAAATTACAAACACCTCATCGCAACTAAGACAAGTCTTTTAAAAATTTCTGTAATGGAAGATGTGTGACGAGTAATGGCTAGTGAAATCTGTAAAATGGAAGCAAACATCAAGAAGGTACTTGTAAATATAAAAGATAGAGGGGGTTCTTTGTAAATAGTCCTATAAGGGGTTTGCAGTAATTAACCTTTCATAAGTGGGTCATGCTGCCAACTTGCTTCAGATAAGAAATGACAGACATAAAGACCATAATGCTGAGTAAAACAAAATAAGTTTGGCATGTTCTCACTTGAACGTTATATCTAAGCTTCCCAAGAACTTCCTAGTTTCTCTCCTAAAATGCAAGAAGAAAAATTCGTGCAGATGTGTATGCGTATGTAACTGCCTGTGATCCAGCCTACCACAAGCAAGATATAAGATAATATGGCTTCTATGTTATTCTATTTTTGTAGCCCCTTTTACTGCCAAAATATTGGTAATAAGTCACAAGTTAAAACTTCATAACTAACATGAAGACATGTATAATAGCCAAGATGTCACCCAACAGACTTAAATCCCACGTTGCATTATTCTGTACTAGAAAATAACTGAAAAACGAACTGAGGTTGACTTCTTCTACAGTGCATCTATCTAGTCTTCACGTTCTTTAGTGGTTAAACAAATTACGAAGCCCCATAAAAGAAATGCGTCGAAACTGGTAGTTTTACCTCGCAAATGAGGGTGAGGATAAGATAGTTGATGGTGACTTTTCGATATAATGCTAGAGTAAAGCAAACAAGGAGTACTAAGTGATGCGCTAGGATTGAAGGGATCCAACCGCTGTACAACCGATAGAGCAACATATCCCACTGATCATATGCAAAGTAACCACATGAAAAGCAAAGAGCTTGGTATGCCCATGGCCAAGTAACCTTAACCAACTGTGAGTGTTCAAACATCTTCCTAATGCTAGTTCTTGTGGACTGATTCAGTAAGATTAGCACCACTGCAAGGGAAATACATTTCTTTAAGAAAAGATTAAAGACAAGAGACCAAGAAAACCAAAAGAGTTTAAGCAATATAAATGTTATATAGATCAGACGAGTTTGCTTGACACGACAAGTACATGAGCGACTCACCTGCCAAAGACGTAATCTAAACAAAACAACACAAAAGATGCACACAAAAAGAACTTTTAATGTTCGCATGATGGAAGAATAATAACCAAATTTTCCTAATTACGGCAAGAAAAACACGCGGGCAACATAAGCAAGTAGCTTGTTATCATGTCGTTTTTCCACAGTACAAAGACATCCCTACAATGCTATTGTGAAAAATAGAGCTTGCAATAATAGATTTTAGCAAAATTCATTCCTGAGGTTGCCAAAATACGACTTCTAATGTTAGACTGTAATTGTTTGGACAACACAAAAGTATTTCAAGTTAGTTTAAGCTATAAGTTAACTAGATTCTAGAAAACTTGGCGGATAACAATAATGAGCACTTAGCGACCATATCTATTTACACTAATGTAATGTTCAGCTGCCATGAATTCAAATTCAATAGCAATGGAGCAAAAAATGAACACAAAAAGAATTTAAACTATAACAGAAATCCATCACAATTCCGATTTTCATTTCAGATTAAAGAAGAACATTTAAAATTCCTAATTTGTAGCTCGATTCCGAAGCTAACCAGAGGCAGAGGTGATGGAAGAATGGAGAAGGGAGACGCACGTGTTGACGAAGAGCGGATCACGTGATACGAACTTCCGAATGACGACGTTTGCCGATTGAAAGAAAACGAATCCGATGAGGATTGGAACTAGCTCAGACCGCTTGTTAAAGAGGATTTCGAAGAAAACTGAAATACCCCACATCACTAAAGTAGCCATAAAAAACGGCCCCGCTCTGCTCTCTTTACTACTTCTGCCGCCGCCGCCGCTTCCCCTAGCCATTCTTGTGTTTCTTCTCGAGAATTTTTTTTTTAATTAATTAATTTCTTTATTAATTTATTTTTTTGTGGGTAGCTGAGCGGTGGACGCCAATTTTATACGTTTTTATGTACAGAGATTAAGGTACAACCAAGAAATATTTAATGCGAAAAAAAGGTGACATGCGGCTATGGATAGCGTTTTATTGTCCATGCTTTCCGCTTTTAGAT